>CAAKHB010003375.1:0-36939 GCA_901007665.1 Aeoliscus strigatus
TGTGTTCAAAGTCATTTTGTGTGTCTGTGTGTGTATGCGTGTGCGTGTTAGAGGTCATTTTGTATGTCTGTGTGTTAGAGGTCATTTTGTGTGTATATGTGTGTGTGTTAGAGGTCATTTTGTATCTGTGTGTGTATGTGTTAGTGGTCGTTGGTGTGTGTGTGTGTGTGTGTGTGTGTGTGTGTGTGTGTGTGTGTGTGTGTGTGTGTGTGTGTGTGTGTGTGTGTGTGTATGTGTATATTCACTGTGCTGGTTGTGTGACCCATTAGCCGGGGTAAACAGACAACAGAGGGTTAAGTATATCCTTGAAAACTTTCAGCCAAAACAAATAAATGTCTTAACTTGACATATGTGTGCTAATAGTTTTCCAAAAGGAGTAAAAACACAAATAACTCCAGAAATGACATCAGCATCTTTAATAACTGCTGTTATTGATACATAGTAGTGTACCCAAGTATTTTATATCTACAGGTGCATCTCAAAATTAGAATATCTTCAACCATGTATTTTCTCCACTCATTATTTGTAAAATGTTTCCACAATGTATTTATTTTGTTGATTGAAGCCTGAGGCTCTAAGACAACAAATATTATATGTATAAAATATTATAATAAAATAATAAAATATAATAAAATTATGTGCTATTTCATATTTTAATAAAATATGAAGTAGCAAATCTTTATCTTTATCATTATCTTATGTGCAGTATATCTGGCTGGATGGGTGGATGGATAGATACATACATACAAAGTTACAGGGACAAATCCACATTTCAGATTACAAATTCCCGTTTGCCATGACGTGGTGAATCACACACACCTGGATGAGTTTGGGAAGGACCTCCGTTCCGTTCTTAGCGCTCTGTGCCGCAGCAGCGCTGCTGACGTACTTCTTCTCCAGGAAGAAGGTGACCAGCCAGGTGATGAAGGCCACGCGGGGGGCCAGGTACTGGTCCCTGGTGCAGAAGGTGCTCTCATTGTTGCGTGTCACTGGCACATACAAGGGTTTGGGTCTGTGATGGGGAAGATCTGATGGAGCAGCACGGAGAGAAGAGTGGAGGATGGTGAGAGAGAGAGAAGGATGTGATGTCAGACAGAAATATGAGCTCACCTAGTAAAGGCTTGTAGAGATTTGTGAGCTTGGTGAAGGAGGGGAAGAGATGTGGAAGGTAGTACTTCTTGAACAGGCTGAAGAGAAACCTGAAGCCTGAGTCCTGGTTCTCTTTGTTCTTCCACTCTAAACTGGATGCCTATCAGAGAGACAATACGGAGGCAAACAGGTCAGGAGACCAGGAGAACAGACGGTTCTGGCATCGCTTAGACAGAGATGGTTTATTGTTTGCAACACCAAACTTTGACAGTTCCCAAAGAAACAACACAGAAGGAGAGGGTCCACATTCACAACAGACAGAAGGTTTATGCACTTAACAGACATTCTTCATCTCAATGTTCAGCACATAACCAATCAGATGGTAGTAGGACAAGACACGACACATTTGTGGGTCAGACGAAAATTTTATCGCAAACTTGTTGATCCTCCTGTTGATCCTCTTGTAAGAGAAGAGGATGTGATGAGTCGACAGTATTTGTTTCTACTTCTGCAAAGCCATGCTTCTGTGCTGCTGACACACAGCACGTCTGGTAGGACATTTCATACATTTATGAAATACAGACACTGACATTGCATAACTCCTACCTGGATCACCATGAACTTGAGCAGTGTTTCAAGGATGTAACAGGTCTGGTCATCTGCGACCTTCTCTCCAACCACAGCAGGAACCAGCGGGGTAATCTCTTCAGGCACCACCTTTGCTGCTCACAGGGACAGATACAAGGAGGTTTGTGTGGAAAAAACACATAAAGACGAGGCGAGTTGTGAGTGCCCCTCCTTCCTCACCATCAGGGGGGTTGGAGAAGGGGTTATAAATGATTGTATCCAGGGTGCAGGGCCCCCTGGAGGAGGGCACAGCCGGGAATCCTGGTACCAGACAGGCAAAGATAAGGAACTGCTCCTCAGCACAGTTGTCCCTCAGGGCCTGCAGCCACAGCAGGAAGAGACGGATCCCCTCACAGCGGATCTAGACCACAGCAGACCACAGATTGAGGATACACAATCTGACCAACAACTTTTCATGTAGCATCCACATGCTCTGTTGCAATCTAAAAATATTTACCTTAAAAGAATTTCCAGTGTGCAGAAGCTTTTTCAGAATAGAACCTGAACAAACAGAAACAAAGAGTATTTGTTGACATCCTCTGCAGCCTTCAGCTGACCTCCACCAGCAGCACAGAGCTGACAGGGACGAGGCTGGCTGTCACATCCACATTTAAGGGTGGTCCTGACAAACTAATGAGGAGGTGGTCACATTCCGTCTGATGAAAATGAACTTCAATCAGCACAGACGTGCATGTGAAATACGGCGGCTGGAATCAAATGAGACAGTGCTCTGATTGCAAAAACGGTTTGGGTGGATGTATGTGTGTGTGTGTGTGTGTGTGTGTGTGTGTGTGTGTCTGAAAAGGGCAAAAAGGAATTTTATTTTGGATTGGTTTCAAATGTAGCTTGTTTTCAGAGTTCAGTCCCTGTTCCTGTATGCAGTCTTAGTGAAAATCCTGACTTTGTTTATCCTGAAATGAGGAGTTACAGTCAGTAGAGTTTTCAATTCTATTTTCACGTAAACCGACCAAAATCAAACCAAACGTCTTTAAGTTTTAATTCAGTTTATCAGTTAAACAGGTTCTGCCCTTTTTCCTTTTTTCAGTTCAATTTTTTTTTTAAAATTCCATCAGGGATTTCCATCAGGGGTATTAGGTCCCTGTTGCTCTGATCAGTTCCTGGTCTGACTACTGTCTCTAGACTGCTGGGCTACCGCCGACACCAGAGTCAATCGTCATTTTAAATACCAACGATAGTGATCCAGTGACCATTGTTTAGTCCTTGTCTAATACTTGTTGAACATTAACTGAAGAACCTGTCTCAGACTCCAGTATTTTCGTGGTGAGGAGAGCAGAGCTAACCTCCTTATGGGTATGTTCACACCAGTCTGTGTTGTTTCTCATCATGTCAATCCATTAGTAGGATCATTTTGTGTTGTACACGAGAAGAAACAGACAATTACAGAAGGTCTATGTCAGCTGTGACCTTGCAACTGGTAGCTAGATAGGACAGAGGCACTCAAAGCATCCGTGTCATAGCTGACCTGCCACATCCACCACCACAATTTGTCTCATTGTGCCATAAAGCTTCACACATTCCACTACAACCGGAGTGAATGTTTTCATAGCTAAAAAAAACATGCAGGAGATTTCTTCTTAACACTTTAGTGAACATGTTCCAGTTCACCTATGTGAAATAATGAGACAAAGGTAGAATCACCAACTTGACAAAACTGAATACGTTCAACAGTTTGTCAGTTTTAAAACTTGACAAATGGAGCTGGAGGGAGGGTCAGTCTAGCTCCACTCACACTCTTTAGCCACCAAATGCTAACAAACAACGGTTCTA
Source organism: Aeoliscus strigatus (assembly GCA_901007665.1). Taxonomy (NCBI): domain Eukaryota; kingdom Metazoa; phylum Chordata; class Actinopteri; order Syngnathiformes; family Centriscidae; genus Aeoliscus; species Aeoliscus strigatus. Next base: position 3,505 of record CAAKHB010003375.1, read on the forward strand.
ATTGGGGTTATCACATCTTGCAAGGCTTTTTGTTTTCTGTTTGACTGATATCATGCCAGCATTATTCCATTACTTATTTGCATTTCAAATGAAGTGCTCATTTGAATTTGTAATTTCCATTCCGTTCTTCGACTAATTAGTTTTTCTTGGCTGTGGAATGCTTAGACATGCTTGTGATGACACGTTTCACCTCCAGTTTATCTCAGGTTGAGGCTGAGGGAGCAAAAGGAGGAAATAATAATCGACAAATCAGTCAGAAATTTGTTGGGTAAAAAGGTAGTCATACATACCTATACTGTGAAACTGCCATCGGTTGTAGATTTTCTCAGGCAGAAGCTGTAGAATTTTCTGATGAAAAAAAAAACAACAAACAGGTAAACATGGTTTGTCAAAAGTCGTTTTTTAAAATAAAGAAAAATCACATTTTTTAAAGGGGTAATTTGTGTGTGTTGTCTCATAATGCAAGCTTTGTTACACAAGAGGTGACAGTGAGTCTGCGCAGCCTGAAGGATCCCTGCGCCGATCTGTCTCTGCAAAGAAAACTCATTTCAGCTAAGTCTTTCAATCTGGAGTAACAAGTTCACACAAATACATACGTATCTTATTTGACTGTCAGTCAAAGGATGAAGCAGCACAGTCCTCCCTGGCTGTGACACACAAATGCCACTGCATCACCACCAGCTGCGTTACAAGTCAGTTAGAGCTCCCTAACCTTTCCACAGCCACATCATTATCTGCACTGCCGCCGCAGGTTAAGTGGCCCCTCTGGACAGAGGCTCCATGTGCTGTGTCCACCACACATAGCTCCATGGTTAGCTAGTGCCAAATCCTAGTCATCACGAACCCAACAGGACTTTGTGATTGCTGGGATACGTACGCATGTCTGACTCATTGAAGGGAAAAACACAAGTGACACAGAGGCTGAATGAAAAATGCATGGTAGCTGCAATGGCTTCAGTCCTCTCAGGACGTTAACATCTGGAGGGGGAAAAATAAATTCTGGATGATTACTGATGATGAAATGGAGCATGAAAGAAGCTTTACAGACAATGGAGCGTTACTTTGAGGATGGGAGATGAGAGAATCCACCAGATGACATTACACTGGGTGGCACCATGAAAGAAGCACATCATTATTTTTCTCACTTTATAATGAATAGATTTTACACTCAACAAAACTTCACCCGCAACTTTCCATTATTCTAAACATCAAAACCAATCCATGTTCCTGTGCTCAAATATGTCCTCACAAGCCCTGAAAGACAGCTTCTTGTTGGACAATGCACCACTGCGTGATGCTGAGCTGCAGCTGTGGCGACACCATCTCACGTTGAGGGCATCTCACTTCATAAACTACTTCCTTTTTCCCGCTGACATCCTCCATCTGTAACTTTCCCCTCTTGTCCTCGCAGACTAAATCCCTGTCATTAACGGGGACAGCAGTGACTCTGAAAGACATACACGACTTTAAGTTGGTGGGAGATGACTACGACGCCGTCCGACTCCTCTCACATCCGTGGACGTGATGATATACACATGCAGGCGTGCGGCTGCACCTTACTATTGATCCCACGTGGGATTAGTTCATCTCTGTGCAGGCCACTTTCACTTTGTCTCTTTGGGGGGAGGCAGACACATTATGCAAGGCAGTACCGCAGCAGGGGAGCCTGATTAAGCCTTCCCCTGTGTGTTTGTGCATGTGGGTGGGTGTGTGTGTGTGTGTGTGTGCGGGCGCTCGCAGACACAATAACACCTCCTTTCTCTCCCCTACGCCGCACCAGGAGAAGAGAGTGGGAATGAGATGGAGAAGCTCGCCCAGAAAGACTCCCCGCTGAGCTAGAATGGCGGTCGCAACAATGAGGAATTTACTGGCTGATATAAGGCGAATGCAGACGGACGGACTGGAGACTGGTGGAGTTACTCTAATCTGCAGCCGTACTCCAGCATAAATATGGGGGCATTACTGCCTGAAACTACAGCCTTAACACATTTACATGATCCGCACTTAGGTTTCTAGTCGCAGGGCCTGAACATGACACAGAATACGTTCCTCCCAGAGGTGGTCGACAAGGGCTTTCTGGCAGGACTCTCAGAACATTCCTGGCATCTGTTTTGATCAGCACTGTGGTCCGGTGTTGAGATGATTATCACATCATGGACATCACAGAGCTCCTCCTACCCTACCAAGTTCCCCTCCGGAGTTCCTCTTGTTGCCATGACCTATTGGAAAACAGATGCTTCCTCATCCCCCAAAGTCCTCCTACTGCCCTGGACTGGAGGAGTAAGCAGCAGTTAGGAGCTCCATTCAAGATGATAAGGACAATAACTACTTCAAAAACCTTTTATCTCCCTGTTAGGACTTTCACTGCTGCTGCAATCACTTCTTGGTTAAACTACAGTTCATTCATGCATCAACAACATTCTGATTGAAGATGGCGGTTCATCTTCTACGTCTCCCTGTCTTTGCTTCATCCCGACTGGTCGAGGTAGAAGGCCATCCCCAGGTTCCTGAGCCTGTATAAGAAGGTCTTGCTAAGAGCTGCTCATGTGAATGTTGTGTTTCTGTTAGAACATGTAATGAGAGAACTGTTGTTGAAATACTTTATGACGTTTCAGGTCTGAACTTGCCTTCATAATTTGTTAAGAAGAACCTTGGCAAACTATATGTATCTTATTCATTCATTCATTCATTCACCTTTTTCCACTTATTATTCCCACTTATGGAGCTGATCCCAACTGTCAACAGGTGAACGTCAGGGTTCAACCCGGACGAGTTTCCAGCTTAAGGACAGACAACCATTCACACTCACATTCACATTTATTCATTCATTCATTCATTTTCTGCCGCTTATCCCGGTTGCGGGTCACGGTGTGCTGGAGCCGATCTCGGCCGTCAACGGGCAAAAGGTGGGGTACACCCTCGACAATTCGCCAGCTCATCGCAGGGCCACAAAGGACAGACAACCATTCATGCACACACTCACACCGAAGGACAATTTAGAGTAACCAATTAACCTCAGCATGCTGTTGGAGATGGGAAGAAAGAAATCGAACCCAGACCTTCTTGGTAAGAGGCAGCAGTGGTAACCACTGCACCACTGTGTCACCAGCAGCAAAATACAATAAACCTCAAAGAGTAAAAGTGAGTTTGCACTTTTCATCAAATTAAAACAAACTCTGATTAGAAGACTCACTGAGAGAGGATGTGATTCAGCTTTGCAGCCAGTAGATGGCAGCAGCAGAGCACAATGAAACACCTCAGCCTGTTGCCTCCAACACCATCATCAGATGACATGAAATCTATACATTGATCAACGGGTAATGAAATGAGAGTTTTCATGCACACAGCTGGGGCTGCATGTGACTGTATGGTATCACCACCAAACTCCACCAAGTCAGCTGGGACAGAGCTTATAGCCAACGTGAATCAAGGCGGTTTTACAGGAACAGACAGACATTTGATGGCTGTCGACTTAGCATTGCTGCACACAGTAGGTAATGCCTGTCTGTCAGTGTGTGTCATGACAGGAAGGTAAGAAGAGGTCACAGTCAGTCTCAAACTGCTGTGCATTTTGAAGACTTAAGTCCGAAAACGGATTTAGTTAGAGATGGATTGATTGCTTGATTTTTATTTCAAACATATAAACACAAAAGGGAATACAATTACACACGTTACCTGTTATTATTTAGAACCAAAAACATGAGAAAGAAAAGTGTGGAACCAAGAATATCACACAGCTCTTTTATCCCTTGTGTCTCTCTCATTTATGCATTTTTGGACTAAATGTTCTAAGAAACATGTCCTTTGTTTCAAACAGACGGGCTACGACTGCATTCCACGGAAGACTCTGTCACAGCGTTTAAGAGACGGATGAAAAAAATCTCAGTGTCTCTGATCTGGAGGACAGAGAGGATAACGAGGGCGTTCAGAATGCTGAGTCAAATTCACAAGTCCTATGACGGGACATGTGAGGTCATATCCTGGACAGAAAGTCAAGGGAAGCAGACACACACAGACTTCCCTTGGAGTGTTGTTGGTCCCACAGCGTCCGGCCCCAGGATCAGCAGACATTTACATTCATACACACTCCCAGGGCCTGACACTGGAAATGGATGCAGAAAACAGCTCCAGTTTATGCAACAACTCAGTGCCCTTCTTCAAAGGCACTGTGATCAATCAGGACTTATTCTGTCAAACCAGACAAGGTCTGATGTTATGAAGAAACATGAACCCTAGCAGCAAACACAGAGCCGTGAAGGTTGTTCAATGGTCTGTCTAACCTCTGGACACACAACATTTGCCCAAGTCAAAGCTACTCAAACTGTGTCAAGTTGTCTGAGGACATAAGCAGGAAGAACGTTTTGCTTTTGAACTTCACTGTTTGGGGGTTATCATCCTCCAAACACATGTTCCAAACTGAAGTAGTCCAGCCGACACTGTGTTCTGTTGTGCAGCGTTTGCTTGACATTAAATGTAGGAGTTAAAGGAGCATTCTGGTATCTTTCAACCCGGGCTCTATTATAGGGATCAAAATGACCTCACCAATAATATCAATCATCTGTCACCCACACAGAGAGAAATACAGACCAGGTTGAAAAATGCAAATGAAACAAAATGAAGCAAACCTTTCCTGATAGGTCATTGTCAATGATGTGATTTTATGTGTGTAAAAACAACACCAACCTAGATGACTTCACTGCATCCCAATATTTCATGGTATTTGTACAAATACAAATTGTGACATTCATTCATCAACTAAAATGTAAATGTCTACATCTAATCCAACATCAAACATGATAAGGGATCAACTAAGTATACAAGTCAAACTTTCAGCCATCAACATACAGGAGGCTCACTCCCTGACTGGTGTCAGGATGAGGAACTGATTTACAGGCACCAGTTCTGTTTAAATGGTCCCAACATGCCGATGGCTGCGTGTTACTGACGATGACCAATTATCATCATAGGGGAGAACTTGTACCGATTCTAACCGCGGTCTGGTGCAGCATGGGAGGCTGACACGGTGGATGCCTTCGTGGACGCACAAACAAAGAACCCCCTGGAGGGGGGATGGAGAAGGCTGCTGGTGGGGGTGGGGTGCTGACTAAAGATTACCCCTTCCACATATCCATTACTCAAACAGACTCGGCAAAGGACCATTCTCCCTCGATGCGACCCAAGAAAAGGGGTCACATACCTCAGAATGACAGCAGAGTAATCCCTTCAAAGCAGCTCAAAGTTGTTGGACGTATCTGAATACAAGGTTAGAGAAAAAACATTACCGATGTGAATACGGTAAATACTGTGTGTGGTTTCTGGTGTGGATGGGAAGCATCTCTGTGTTTTATGTGCTGTGACACCAATATCTCCTTCAGGGACGAATAAAGTACTTACTGAAGGTAGGATGGATGGAGGAGGACGTGTTTCCCTTCTGTCTGCTGACAGGAGTACAACCGTAGCTTTCTGGGAACTGTTAGTCTCACACAGACTTAAAGCCACAGTGGGCTGCATTCACCTGTCACACTGCATTAAAGTGTGTCCCACAGCACTGAGCTGAAAATGGGTTCCTGTCCCACCAGCTGTTCCTCCATAGGGACTCTCCACAGCGGTGATGCTACAGCTTGAGGGTTTTGCTTGTTGACTGCTAAACTAAAGACAACATGAGTTTGGAGCATGATGTCAGACAACACAAAAACACAATAATCCAGTTAAAGTATGAACTTTGACTTTCATTCATTCATGTGTTATGTGTGATAAAACCACCTCAAACGTATCACAGATGTATTCACAGCAGCACTGGATCCGTCACGGCTAACCTCAGATAGCGTTCAGAGAAAGTGTGCGGTGTTTGGTTGGGAGCAACACTCCCAACCAAAGCCGTCCTGTATCTGTCCTGTACACACCACTCACATGAGCTTATCTCCTCAGCACAAGTCGTCACAGACAGGAGCTAAAAGGGGATGAACCAGCGTTAAGATGCTTTCCATATTAGTTCTTTTTGAAAAAGATGAGTCCATAAATATGTAGGAAGAGAGAAGCTAGTGTTTGGTTGCAGGTCAGGTGATGGGATGTCACATCTTGTGTTTTATCTGTACTCAGAATCATTTAAATATTGATATGAACGCAATGAATAACTGCTGAGTATACAACTGACATTTTGTGGAGTCCCATCAAATAACCTTGGAGCTCAGAGTCGATATTTCAACTTGGTACTAAATCATCACTGTCCCAAAACAGTTCATGGTCATATAGTCATATAGTTTTTTCATTACGCAGTAATGACAAATGCTAATACTGTGCAACCATCCTGGCACACCAGAAAGCAACAGAGTTGATGGGAAATACTGTATTTAATCCATTAAAATATACCCAGACAAGCTTGTGTCATGTCTAATGTATTAGGAATCCGTAGTTGGACACAGACGACACGGTGTGAAATCCACTCTACCGACGCTTTTCCATGACACAGTTCCAGCTTGACTCGACTCCAGCTCTTTGTAAACATTCTCTCCAGACACCAAACACATAAACGTCTGGACCTCACTGACCGACCAGTGTGTTTTCACCTCATCAGCCATGTTCAATGAGCAGGAGACCAGGGAGCAGGAAGTGGATGCTATCACTGGTAAAACTGACGGTAGATTCTTGCATTGACGGCAGTGCATCCCTCTCTCTTTGACCAATCAGAGACCGGCACTCTGTAGCCGTCGCATCTTAGCATCAACTCAGCTCGCGGAAACCTTGACAGAGCAGGTGCCATAAAAAGGACCAGGTCTGATCCCCAGTGGAAATGCAAAACAAGCAAAGTTGAGTTGAGTCATAGTGGAACCGTGATGTAGGAAAGGAGTATATGTTCAATAAAATGTAAGCACACCAACTTCTCCAATGTGACGGAAAACAAACCAGGACATGCAAAGGGACAAACTCACTGTCCCCCATTTGATCCACTGCCTTGCTAATAGTCCCGCCCTGAGGAGATGTAACTGGAGAGCAGACTGTTGAGCAGACTGCAATGGAAACTGGAGCTGCCTTTGCAGTCAGGTGGGAAAACAAGGCAGGGGGGAAAACGGCGAGGGCGGCAACAACATGGTACACAGCTTACTCCAGCTTCTGATTGGCATAGATGGAGGTTTTTAAAAACAACAACTGGAGGAGTGTTCGACATGTACAATCCAACAGATTTGTAGATGTGATATGTGAAGGAAATGGAGGAGGCAGCCGTGCAGCACCATGGAAACTGGTTCCATCTCAGTTCACGTGACAGCTGAGGCTACAGCATGAGTGGACATAAGAGATAAGGCCGGCACAGAAAAAGGGACTTACTTCAAAAATAAAGAGGATAGAGTCCAGCTCCTCCCGTTGAGATTTGTTCCCTGAAACACAAGAAAAGTGTTTTTAGACCAACGGCCGACAAGTCACTGTAACAACTACAGGTCCACTTTGTCAACTGTATTCAAAGGGACGTTTCAGCTCTTAGTGGCTTTGGTGAATCCAACTGGAATTCAAACCTGGGGCCACACACAAACACTTACAACACACAGCAAAAGGACGGGTGATCTGGAAGGAGACCAAAAAAAAAAAATACCAACCTTTTTGTTTTAAGTTGATTTCCAGTGTAGTGAAATTTTCATAAAAGATAAAATAAATCTGTGAATAGTTGCTCTCGAAGAATAGCTTCAGTTCCATCTTGTCGCTGATATCTGTAAAAAGTGAAATTGATAGAATGTTAATTGCGGGAAATGGAGAGAAAGAACAAGGACAAGACGCGCACGCACATGCACACGCACACGCACACACACACTCACACACACACACACACACACACACACACACACACACACACACACACACACACACACACGCCAGAGACCAGATGAAATTTATTTTATTTATGTCTGATCTGAGATCACAAGCCTTTCTGTCAATCAGTAGTACCACCGAGACATTCATGGGTTGATACTGACTCGTGAATTGACAAGAATGTTAGCATATTAATGATATGTTTCAAGTTCAAGTTGTTGTGCACAGAAAAGTGACTAAAACTGTTTATTACCATTTGGACAGATGAATACACAGCAGAAATGAACTGCTCCAAGGTCTGTGTTGTCTGTTTAACCTTTACTCCTGTTAGCAGACGGTGTGACCTTCCCTGTGATCTTCAGAAATATGATTCTCCTGATGTAATTATTCCACAGTGTAAAACATTATTATTATTATTATTATGGTGTGATACAGTATCAATCATCTCCAACCTGACATGTTGCTTTGTGTTCACTCCTACTTCACTACAGCAGGGCTGAATCTATATACTTAGCTAACATGATGCTGGTTTGAAGGACTATTACTGACTCACTGTCTGATTTTTGTTGGGATCAGTGGATGGATTACCTCGTGCTGCCCTGTGAGATACGAGAGGTGGGCCACATGTGGGGCAGTGGGAGCCCCATCACGTACCACCCTACTATCACCACAGAGGTGAGGATACATCTGGTCTGAATATTCAAATATAGGCCAGGAGGAGTCCTGGAACAATTACAGCAATTAAGATTCACCTTCTGTTGCAGTTCTCCTTCAACCATATGGTGAAACTGGACGAATCCCAGAATCAGGCCAGTTGGTGGGGAGTGCTGGAATGATGTTGTCAGACAACCACTAAAAGACTGAGCTTTGCCCTGCGCTCATACCAGCGATAACTGAGATGCTCAAAGATAAGTATTCTTCAGCCGTGACTTAGCAAAACAAAACGGACTGATGCATGATCATGCACCATGATGGTATGCTGGGAAATGTATGAGGTCACTTTTAAACACAACTTCAAGTTCTTCCAGTCCAAACTATCACATTTTACTATAAAAACAAAGATAACCACTTTACGTATGACAGAAAACACACCCACGGACTTCTCCCCTCAGACATGAGCTTCAGCAGTAACGCCAGAGGTGGGTCCTGTGAAGGAACCTGGAGTTGCTCATCTGAGAAGCACATTTTTCATTGGGGCTTTGTGAGCTGGCAGGATGAGCTAACCTAGCTGCTAGCATTCAGTCCACTTACAAACTGATTGGTGGAGCAAAGATGTGCTTATGCTGCTGGAGTGGAGATAGATTAACATTGTTTATTTGATAAACAAGGCGATGATCTGTGTTTGCCTATAAGACTATATAATAAGCCTATATGACTGCACTGTTACTGCAGACAAGAAATAACCAAACGTGGTAACACGTTTAGACTACAACTAAAGCTGGATTTATGCTGCCGCGATGAACCGATGTTGGCCCTACGTCAATTGTTTCTACTTTGCATTGAATGTTGCTGCACATTTTTTTTTTTAAATCGGTGTTTTCTTTGTTTACTTTGAGTGATAGCGACTAACAGTAAACAGATCTTATTACCGCAGTAACTACAACTACATCGGTATAATTTTCCACTCACTTTTCCAGTGAGTGAAAAGACCGCTGGTCGGTTTAGGTGTGTTGGATTTTCAGGGCAAACCCAGACGTGACGCTCAGAGTGACTGACACATCAACAATGCCACCTCCGGGTGTTAACAGTTTCCATCGGTACTGATAACTGATGCAAAGCTGGATGTAAGACACTGGTAAACAACTGACAACTAGCATGACACCACCACTATTAACAAAACTAAAATCAACAACAGCTGTTTCTAGAAATGTACATATTTATGTAATATTATGTATTATATTTATTTACATATTATTAACAAAACACTTGCTACATAATAAAAAAGACGTACCAGCACACGTCCATCAATCAGTAGCTTATGTCCTTATTTCCATCCATCAGTGGATGATGGACTGTGACAATCACAACGTATTTTACTGACAAACATACGTCTGAAAAGTAGTGACGGCTCTGAAGTCCAAACCGTGGCTCCACGTGTTCACAAGCTGACAAAGCCCTGTTCTTCCCGACAGTAAAGATCTGGTGGTTTCCATGGTGAACAGATCAGGTCATCCTTCAGGTTGTCTGTCAAACACAGTGCTGACAGGAACCAGCCCCGGTCCTTTCTTAGAGGAAGGTTTGGGGTAAGCAGCTTCCTTAGCAGCGTAGACGTCTTCGTAGTCTTTCAAACACTGTCGTAGTGACGTTGGAGTTTCAGGTGTTTATTTACACTGACCTCACTGACTGATAATTATCGTCCATCCCTATTCTCATCCCAGGTTTTCTAATCAACGGCGTGTCAAAGAGTGATGCTTTTCCACAGTCCTTGTGCATCAATAGGAGACGTGACAGGCTGCTCGGAGCAGCTGATCAGGTGACGTTTGCCACCGTCAGAGGACCCAAAGTCTGTAGGGCCTCAGGGGGAGTGGCCGTTACCAGTAAATCATCCTCTGTATTGTCATTGTGCAAAATGACGGCCTTGTTTGTTTAAAATCTATCAATCAGGCACTGGGGGGTGGGTCCACTAAATCATGCAGCACATCACAGAGTCATCAGAGCTTGTCATCCTTCGTCCTGCGGCTTTCAGTCTCACTGGTCTCCAGCTGCTACAATACCCCGCAAAACGCAGTGGAGCGTTAAGGATGAAGAGAGAGAGAGGTCAGGGGGAGGAAAATACTACTTTTGACAGCGATTAGAGGTCTCAGGCTCAGCACTGGGGACCAGTCACCAGTTCTCATTCCTGATATCAAATACTGCTTCAGTGTCAGTGTGTTAAAAGAAAACCTTTTCATGCTAAAACATATAGACAATGAACACCATGGAATTTTCAGTTATCAGTTATTTTTAATATCTGCACTGGAACATCTCTAATCCTTGTTAATACACCATTTTTTATACTAAACAATGTATGGAAAAATATATTACACAAAAGAAATAATAATAAAAAATCATTCCTTTTTAGCATCGTCAGACTGAAGGAGATGACTATAAACATGTAATGCTGCCAGTAATGAATGGGAAGAATAAATCAAAGCCAGAAATCAATGAAGAGGCTCCATACATTGTCAGTTTGTGATAGGGACATGCAATAAATAATGACCAATAGGCCAAGTAAACGCATTTTTACTACAAGTTTGAAGTACTGCATTGAGGTGTATTATCCAGCCATGCCCTTCATTCAGTAAGCTTTACTGACGTCTCAGGTAACAAGATGTAAGACAGAGACAAAACCTGTTCTCCAGGGCCTGAGAATACGGAGAACACGGAATCTCCTGAGCTCAACAAGATAACTGCCCTCCAGCTGACAGCCCAGTTTTTATTATTATTATTATTAGCATAATTTATAATAATAATAATACTAATAGTCTCAACTACTATTTCCTTCCAGTTAAAACACAGCAAACAATCACATCCACACCAATGATTTGTCCTTCTTTAAATATATGTAGCACAACAGAATCTCACAGCACCAGTGCTAGCATCGACAGGAACATCTTCTAATGTCTAACAGCGTGTAGTGTCTCAAATACATACGGCCTATTGTTGTGTGATGGATGGACGGATACTTTATTAATCTCAGCAGCATGACAGGACTAGAATGGGAACACATGAAGGGCCCACAAAGCAAAAACACAATCAATATGGTGACTGAAGGTAGCTTCTGTTATCACTTCCCTCAGAGGTGTTGTAGAGCCTCATGGCTCGGGGGAGGAACCATCTCCTCAGTCTGTCAATGGAACAGGCCATTGACAACAATCTGTCCTGTAAATGATGAAATATCTTAGTAAAATCTTAAAAATAGAATAGAATAGACTTTATTGTCATAGCAAGTTACAACGAAATTGCATGTAGGGGCCACTCTGCACCACGAAAAGAGGGAGAATAAATAAATACATAAATAATAAAATAACAGTAACAATGGCAATGAACAGTTTAAAACAGTGAGGTTAAATGGTTAAAACGGTCAAAAAAAAGGTTTAAAAGGTTAAAAGTACCAGTTAGAATTAAAGAGTCATATCGTACCGTGTGTGTGTGTGTGTGTGTGTGTGTGTGTGTGTGTGCGCGCGCACGTATGAGTCCGTGGCTGTTTGCTGTGCCGATCGTCCAGGGGAAGCAGCTGTTTGTCAGTCTGCTGGTGTGAGACTTGATCGACCTGTAGTGTATTCCATAAGGCAACAGCCAACAGTGAGTATGCAGGGTGTGTGGGGTCTAAAGTCTATCCGCCTGTGACAGCAGGATGTGGACAGGTGTTCCAGGGTGGATGACAAAACATGATGATAAGATGACAAAGATGACAAACAGAAAATGACACTGGTGTGACCAATCAGAGAAGCATATATCATCATGTCTCATACAGCCCTCCATTTTTGCTTGTTTACATAAAAGCCCTTCCTTTGTATTTTCAAAATAAAAGACAGAAGCAGTGTTCCAAAGAGCTGTGTTTAAGAACAAATGAAATGCCTTATGAAAGGATGAAACGGAGTGATTCTGATGTGCTTCATTATTAGAAGTAGAAGTCAGAAACAGAACTAACCAATACCAACCTTCTAATGAGACTACAGTAAAGTTAATACACTGCAAGCACCAGCAGCTGCCTACTACACAGCAAAATGGCGTCATTTATCTGCCCATTTATCTGCCCTCATTAATAATAGTGTTGAATATGCTGACAGTGATAACTTAATGGAGGACTGACCTGCTATCTACTGTAGTAGAACCAATGAACACGTGCCATACAGACCAGATGTGGTAAGTTTGGGTTACGACACTGCTCTCCACGGTGATAGGTATCCTGTTAACTGTCAGGTAAGGACAGATGTTACCCCCAGTGTGAGAAGACCAGCTACAAAGTAATACATATATTAGTAGTACTATTATTAGAGTCCCTCCAAAGCAGGTAGGTTTACTGAGCTTTGTACTGACAGATTTTAATTCATGTACCTACTTCAAGCACGTCACACACTATAGACGTGCAAGTTACTGATGATTTTTGCAATCGAGGTAATCAAATTACTCAAAGAATCATTTCATCCCTAATTTGATTTCTGAATTTTCTTACACCAGCAAGTCCATTTCAAAAAGACAAATTCTGGCAGGTCATGTCAGCATCCATATGAAATTATTAGGGAAATCCATCCACAGTTAGGATGATTCTGTAAACTCAATTTTGTAGGGTGACCTTGGGATTTTTTTAAAGGAGCCCATAACGTATTATTAGTATTACTGTAATACATGGTAAGTCTGCCTATCTCCATATTTCCCAAGATGGCTAACATCCAAATCTGATGTTTCAAATGTCAGACAGGTCTCACTGTGAACTCAGAGGCCAAAGGTGAAACTAGTCCCACAGACCGTTATCTACTGCTGCTGGAGAGTAAACACTCCCCACAGGACCCCCCATGACAAACAAGGACACATGATCTTAATCTTCAGATATATAAATAGTCTCTCTTTCTGCTGCTTGCGCTTCTAATGAACTGACTTTAAACTGGGTTTGCCCGACGAGCATTAAGAGAGAGCACACAGTGGTGTGCTCACTGGGCTTGTTTGCTGAGTGGGTTAAGGTCAGCCAGTGAGCCAGAGCAGCCTGAGGTCTATTTACACAATCAAAACCCTCCATGAGGCTGGTCGGGACTCAGTTCCATGTTCAAACTTCATGACACGCAATAATAGGGGCACACAGTGTACGTGCTGCGTGAAAGCCATATTTACTTGTGGAGAATCTGTCTATATGCTGTGTATACCACCTGCTTTATAAATATGCAGTGTCATGCTCCAAAATGCAGCCTAATGGCCTTTGAGCAGAATACCCTCATTAGCATTAGCTCTGAGCTAGCTAAAACTGCAGGTGCAGTATATTCTTGCCAGGATGGAAGCAAAGAGTGGTATCTTTTGTTGGCAGTGGGCTTAGATCAAACACAAAAGACCCTTTAAGGTTCTCGGTAGAGGGATGCCGAGATGTAGCAAAGCCAAGGTCTTTCCGTCCCCAACTGCAGGGACAAGCTACCGTTTAAACGAAATACAACAAATAGTACGTTTGCAAAAGATTCGTGTTGATAATAAAGGCTGCAGCAGGGCAGCATTGCAGCTCGCGGATGAGCGTGGAGGTTGATCTGTGACCATAGTGAAAGCAGGTTAATGATGAATCTACTGTAGGGCCAGGCGGTCACATGACATTTACAGACTAACAATAGGTAACAGACTGTATGAGCCTCATTCACGCTTCAATTATCCCTGAATGTATTCCATGCCGTGCCGGTCGGGGGTTGTCAATCCTAATTTTCTGAACTAAATTTAGAGTCTTATGGAGATTGGCATCGATTCACTTCTCTCAGTACATGAAAGAGTTTGGGATTTTTCCATAGTTTAGCGGGAAAATGTTTTCACCTCAGGGGTCCTGGTCCAAAAAGATTTGTGAGAACCCTTGTTTTAGCTCATAAACCATTCATGTGGCTCCACTATGAGCTCTGACTAACAACCAGTTGATGAGTCAATGAGTCAGGGATGGGCCATACCCTCCTACTGCCACCTATTATCATACTGAGACCAAACATGTCATTTAATGATATTTAACAATAACGTGTGTTATTTCCGTCAACAGAGATTTGAGTCAAACCAGGATCGTTGGCCAAGTACATGCGCACATGCACAGATTGTTTTTTCTGTTGCTCTAAAAGTACTTACACAATAAGTATAAGGTGTGTCGTCAAACCATCTTTATAATGTGATTTCTACAGGTCTGGAATAACTGAAAAAATAAGAACAAAAGGAGTGGGTTTTCAGCCATTATGGCTCTGTTTGGCACAAAGCTGCATCGAATCAAATCACAGTAATTAAATCATTATGAAATGGGTTTTTCCTGCAAACATTTTGGTGCAGATCATTTCACATGGATGCCACTGACTGCCTCTCCATTCTCAGGCATTGTCTCACATTGGAACAGATTGGGACCTACGGGTCCATGGAGCACAGTTTGAAGCGGTCAGGGTAGAGCTGGCAAAGCTTGACCTTATCCCAGTTTGAGCTCGCACATTAGAGAGTGGCTTATCTCGGCAGCTTAGGTCCAAAGAGCTGCCAAACTGGCAACTTTTGCTCTCGCTTTGCAGGTTACCCACTGAGTAGAAGGGTTTCACCGACTGGAAAGAAAAGGATGGCTCATTACCAGGAACTCTGACTGACATTTGTGTGTGTCATTATCAGACATTATCTGTTTATGTATGAGGTTTTTTCTGTATGGAAGTGTAGTGCATTCACTTGTCAAATCTGTTTTTGACCTACAGGATCAATCACGGTAAGGGACGTGATGAGAAGACATACATCTCATCTGATGAGAAGAAATGCATACGAAAACACAGGCATCGGTTTATTTCTAAGATCTGATGTACTGACAGTGTTGACTGTTTGAATATACCATTTCAGATCATTTCCATGTCAACAGTGGAAGGAAGAACACAATAAGAACATTATTTGTAATAAAATTTTGAAATTCACTTTTGACTTATGACGTGATTTTACAAGTGTCACCACCTCTGAAGATGCTAAAAAGAACTACGAGTATGCATCAGCTAATTTATCTATTGTCTTTGGTGCTAAATTTGGAAACTCCTAACAGATTAGTCGCAGTTTGGAGATTCTGCAAGTATCATACTACGTGAACAGCGGTAGAGTCACAACAGACGCTGGCTCTCAAGCTCGGTTTGATGATTCTTAAAGCAGGGAAACTAGACCAGCTGGTTTTTCTTCTTCCACCGGTGTGTTCCGTCTCTACGCTCACCAGCCAGCCTGAGACTGAGCAGAAAAAACACTGAAAAACATTTGAGTTCGATCCTAATTGACTTTTCAGTAGGCTATGGAACACATGACAGTGATACTACAAACCGATACCTGATGAGGTAACCTATCAAGAGACAAATCATTAATCTAAACACTGTTCCACTTTCTATGGTTCTCCCTGAGCTGTGTGGTTCTGATTCTAAACTTAGGACCTCAGTGACTTAGTGTTAGGGCTATTATGACAAAGGCTGTCAACAGACAAAGACGTGTTCATGGTTGTTGACCTTAACCTCGCTCAAATAACTATTAACAGCATCGGTGTCAATAATATTGATGTTATTTAGCCATGAAATAAACCATTGCGTCTATGCTGTGTGCGTTACATAACATGGATGATGGCCATAGAATCCATTCATGCCTATTGTGGCTTATTATTTTAATGTTCATATGTTTGTCAGTTTCTTCAGAGATAATTGGCTAATGTAATATTCAGTATGGAGGAGGAGGAGGAGAATATTTGTGATGCCAATGTGTCAATTATGTGTAACAGGGTGTCGGGCATCATTATAGTACATTATAGTATCAAGACTAGCTTCACTGTGATAAAACATTCCCCATGATAAACACTGTCTGTCTTCCTGACAATACAAGAGGAGAAAGAAAAATAGAAGCAGTCAGGAAAGTGTGGGCTGAAGGAGGACAAGAGGCTGAAGATATGCATAAGCTCCTTCAGCATTTATATAAAAGGGGAGAAGCAGAAGTCAAGAGGTCTCAGACTTTACTGGAGCCTCACAGACAACCATCAGAGATGGTCTAACGCTGACTCATCTTATCATCTTTTATAATGTATAATGATACAATAATATTATGTGAATTTCTCACGGAGATTAATAATGTATCTATATATCTATCCATGATTATCGGGCTGTTATTGTTTTCTGAAATTATGAAGAGGCATACAATGAAATTATTTCTACTGACATGTGTGATGCCCTGAGTGCCCTGAGAGTTTTCTGACATGTACTGTGAACAGAAGACTTTCCTGCCCCCAAACACTTGCAGCATTGGTCTTCATATAGCCTCAACTCAGTCTGGAACCACCACATGGTTAAAACAGACCGTGTGACACTGCTGGTTCATTTATTTTGTCTCAGACGACTGCAAAGCAGGCTTAAAAGCAGTACCTTGACTTGAAAAGTAGCACACACAGCTACATCCGCAAACAAACAGCTGATTGTTATCACCAACAACACTTTCACTCTTCCAAGCAGTCTGATTCCAGCACAAGAAGACATAGATTAGACTTATGATTAGCTGGTGCAGTTTAACGCTGACTGGTCTGACACCAGGCTGGATGTATGTGTGCGTGTGTGTGTGTGTTTGGAGTTTGGGGGGTAGAGTGAGTGAGCAGAGAAATAGGTCCTTTGAGTATCGATGAGCCCAGTTTGCCCAGATCCAAGCACTTGTGTGTACTTCTGGTCCACATGCTGGCATTCTAACCTTCACCCTCTTCACCCTGAGGGTCATGAGAGGAACAGACATTTGTACACCCAGTGGGACAAGCAGTGAGCAATCAGGTGGTTTGCTGGGCTCCTGTAATTAAACAAACCTCAGCCAAATCCAGCCAGGCATGACCAGTAAATTAACATGCAGCAGCTTTCACACACGGTCCCACAGATCTGCTCAGTGAGCAGAAAACCAATACATGGCCACTCTGAAAATAGCCCAGACCGTGAGCTCTTTAACGACACGATCACAAAGTTGAAACAAGCTGGTTCCACATAGTGCAGAGCCTACCAGTATTGTCACAGAAATGCAACTTCCTGTATTAATATTACAAAAGCCGTCTGTACTGTTTAGGGACGTAAGAAGAGGAGGGGTTTGCACTGACAATACTTTTGCATACTTCTGAAATATAATTAAACCACCTGATATGACAAAATACAGTTCTGAAATTGAATTTTACAAATAAAAAACATGTGCACGTATGCACAGTTACGGTTCAATTACACTGCGTGCTGATGGAACTAGAAGCTGTGTTTTGGAGCAGGCTATGCAAATAAGGGCTGGACTCCTGTGTGACGTCTGAATCAAAGCAAATCTGGTACATTGGAGGGTAAAGATGACTGAGGAGAGTGGCTGTAAAGACACAACAGTTGTTACACATCATAACAGAAGATTTGGGCCATATCGCCCCCACCCCACATCACCCCAGCAAGGAAAGGAGGTCAGCTCTAGTCCCTGTCTTTCCCTCGATGCTGCTGCATGTCTCAGTACTGCTTCCTGTCCACACAGGAACCAGCAGCACCAGAAGGAAATCCTTCCTTTGCTGAAAGCCTGGTGAAATCAGGGAGGTTGGTGGGGACATCAACATTTAAGACCTGCTGTCGGCTGCTGGGCAAACAGACCAGCCTTATCTTCAACTGCACATGAAGGAAAGAAAAACATAGAGGACACGCAGGCTGAAAGGCTCTGTGTTAACCACCACTGTGGGTCGTTCAAAACTTGACTTTGAACTGCGCAATGATGGCAGACAGATCATACCACATGGACACTGGAAATCAATAAACAGCAATAAACGTATCCAAATTAAAGCAAATACCACTCAAAATCGTCCAAAATCGTCGTTCAGTCCACTGCTAATGTCGCTGTCTAGTTTAGTCGAACTGAGTGATCTCATGTCCTCAGGAAATTAATGTGCTAAAATCGCTGAAACATTTTACAACAATTTGAGAAGAGTTTTGTTATGATTACAATATGTATTTTATCTCACCTCTAGTGCTGCCCAATAAATCAAATTAGCATTGTTGAAATCATATGTGATAAACATCTTGAAAAGAATCAATCATCATCATCAAAGTCAATGTCAATCCATTCACATTCCATGTACATTAAAAATCAGTAAAAAAAAAAAAAACAACAATTTGGTTTGTTTATTTTGTGGGAATTTTGTATTTATGTGTTACAGTTAAGACTTTCTTTTTTAATTGTTGAATGTAGAATAATGCAGATTTACCTCAGGTGTACTACTCCTCCACCCCAAAGATGTGTTGTCTATGCTGAAAAACACACAGGATTTCTGGACAGGAGTGCCCCGACCTAATTTGACTGATTCTAGCACATCACAGGTTTCCCTTTTAGTTAATTGCAGCTTTCTTACATTCACCATAATTCACGCCTGTCTTTCTCAACACATTTTCACTTCCACTCCACCAAGTGACCTGATTCCAGTCTGTGAAAATAGCCCACACCTGATCCAGACAAATTTTAATGATCATCTGGGAGAAAAACATCAGTCTGACCTACCTGCTATTTACAGAATGGAAATGCGCTGGACAAAAACATGGACGTTAAGATTATGGGAGATTATCAATACAAAACTGATTGGAAATATGTTCCATTACATGTAAACAAATCTGATAACACCGGGGTTGTCTCCTCTGATCACCAGAAATGAAAACAAGCTTGAACATCAGTTAGACTGTTTTATCATTGTTACAAAGGACGTCACACGTTGTTTATCATTGTCATCACATCGGTGGAGGAAGTTGATGGCAGCTCAGTGGACGCTACACAGCATTTGCTGTCACGTTGGCCTCATCTACAGAACCAGATATGAGTGCTTTAACAAGTCAGTGTTTCAATACATTTTAGATTTCAGTCGGGATGACTAAGGACTAACATTGGAAGAAAACAATGGTTGGACCATCAGCAGCGTCTGATGCTCCCACACGGCAGTGGCAGTTAGCATTGGCTGGCTAGCTAGCCGCTAGCTCACTGGTGGACATCCACGCGTTGTCATAGTCACTTCTGTCAAACATACGATGACACTTCAAGGACAAACGGACACAAGCGCATCGTGGCAAAGACGTTAAACTACGAAAACATGTCTTTGAATATTTCCCGGTACCTGTCAGTTAGCGTATTCAAGTGAACGCACTGACAAGCGAGCAGCCGACAGCTAGCCCGTTAGCCTGCTAGCTGCCTGCTAGCTCGGCTAGCTGAAGCATCAAACGCTCGGGGACATTTCACTCACCCAACAGCGACCGGAGGTGTTTCAGCCGGGTCAGTACATCCTTCTTTGGGTCCAAAACTTTCTGTGTAGATTTCTTGACGTCTCCATGACCCCTTCGAGTGAACATCACGCTGTCAACCGTGGAAGCCGATCACCTGTGTTGAACCATACACCAGCCGCCTGTGTGCTGTCACTTCCCTCGCCGCCTCTCCTGCTTCGTACACACTCGTCCGCCGGCGGTCCTGTTTTTCCTGGTGGGTGTGTAAACACGGAAGCAGCAGGGCAGAGAGGAGTGGTTACATGTATGATTCCGCCTCCTTGTTTATAACCGTTCCAGCTTGCATTTACAGGCCTATTACGATGCATTCTGAAGCTTTACTTCCCATTTCGTTAACCTCTGCAAGCTAAAGACAAGCTACTGTCTAATGAAGTTGGTGCTTTTTGTTCAATTACAATTTTTCCTCAACACACTAATACGACCATACTAACAGGGTTTTGGCCGCTAGAATAAATATTGACAAGTTTTCACCCAGCCTCAGTTCAAACAGTTTTTTCAGTCAGCTCACCTTGATACAGCAGACGTGTGAATTCTAGTTCAGATCTGGTGGTTGTTGTGGTTCCAAAGCGCCCTCTGCTGTCTGAATTCAGAACATCACCACGTCCCATCCTGAAATTCACCGAACTTGACAGGAGAGACGAATAGCCTCACACACATTCTCATCGCTCGTCTCATGTGATGATTATCATCTCAATTAACGGTTTAATCAACTTCACCATCAATCATAATCTATTTTGAGTAACTAGTTACTTAATTACTTACGAAATAACCAGTAATCAGTTACATAACTGAAGACTAATTAAATTACAGTGACTTTATGTACATGATTAAAATGTTAGTATTTTAGTTATATTTAAACAATTTCTGGAAAACCATGTTTAAGTCTTTTGCAGCTTAATTTTTTTGGGTCAGGATTTGCATATCTTTATTCTATTTCTTTTATATTGTATTCATTATAATCGTTTTTATTTTTATGGATTTTAAAAGCACGTTGACTGCAGTCAGTGTCAAGTGCTGCTGTAGGTTTAACCCTAACACATCTTACATCATGTTTGTCACTGAACTTATTTTACGTGCAGTGTCTAGTTTCTGCTCTGGAGTTCAACTGGTAGGAGAACCTGATCACAGTATTATCATTAGATCACATCTGGCCCAGGGGTGACTGGGGGTCCTCCAGAAGTAGGTACATCATCACTCAGTGAAATGTTTGCCGCTGAAATAATGAGGAAACCCAGACCTCCTCTCTTCATTCTGCAGCAGGAACTCACTCCTGAAGTCATATACTCCTTTCAGAGAACTGGACTACAGTGTGTTAGTTTAAACATTTGAAGGCGTTGATATAAATCATAGACCACAGAGATGTGAGCACCTTTATTTTACCTAATGGTATGTAAATATGTCACGACCTTCAGTTTAATACACCAGTGGAAAGATAGAAAATGTAAACCTTGTAAACGAATGAAATGGTATGAAGGACCGACCTACTTCAAGTATGGGTATCGTTACTTGTAAAAATCCATGGAGGAGAAGGCTGAATGCCATTTGTTATCATGTAATACACAGACGCTTTGGTGTATAACTATGAATATACAGAGTAACATTCATAAGGTTCAGGCCAGTTCTTTGTATGCTGGGATTCTACAATGCGATGGGTTAATCTGTAATGTCATTAGTGACACCTTTACTCTTCTTTCTATAAAAGTGTGTGTGCTGTGAAATGTTTCACTGTCACATCAGAAACAATCATACTCCAGCATGAGATCGTGATTAGTGCTCGAACAACCATACACTCCTATTGTTCACACTTTTACCACACACATAAAAATCACGATGCAGTTGGGAGCGACCTTCCCGATTTTAGAGACCTGTATTTTTTTTAAATTTTATTTATTTTATTTACATCAAATGCTGACTCTAATGTTTTATAACAAAAGCTGTCAAAACCTGCAATGCTTGTAAAGTATATAGTTAGTTAAGACACTAAAACTATGGATGGGAAAAGGCGGTTTGAGGATTGTACTTAGCTGAAGATAATTCTGAGTAACTCACTGTATTTAAACTGTTCTACATGGGTAAGCAGACTTTCATGGAAATGGAAAAAAAGTGGATGTCTGACATGAATATTGTGTGTTTGTTCAACTGAGACAATTTTGTGAACTAAAACTGCCTCTTTATTTGGAGACAATTTGTGTCTGAGGCAAAGTTGATACATTTCTTTTACTTGATGTAGAGTTTGTTCCAAAGAAATCCTCCCATACACAGATCAACATCTAATGAATTATCACCTTTGGTATCATATAATTTAATAATAATATGGTTTAAATAACAACTACCCAAACAAAGAATGTTGTGTATTTATGTTAGATGTCCACATTCACCAGGAGATGGCGCCTAAACCATTTTAACCACCTGGACTGAACAGACCAGGAGAATCTAAATATTGAGTGTTGCTCAGTAATAACTACTGAGCCTCTGCTTTCATAACTAACTGTCAATGTACTGCTCGTCTCTGAGCAGTTAAACACACGGGGTGAAATGCAGCTGAGCAGGGACACAGGTATGACGGTGAGAAATGCAGGACAAGTTAACAAAAGGCTCAAGAGGTCCTGTTCAAATCAGCTCTGCAAACAAAGTGAAACTGCATCTACACCCGCATATGGACGATGACGATGTTGACAGTGTTTTTTTCAAC
Organism: Aeoliscus strigatus; assembly: GCA_901007665.1. Taxonomy (NCBI): domain Eukaryota; kingdom Metazoa; phylum Chordata; class Actinopteri; order Syngnathiformes; family Centriscidae; genus Aeoliscus; species Aeoliscus strigatus. Next base: position 25,942 of record CAAKHB010003375.1, read on the forward strand.
GTTGTCCACAGCAGAGATCTTAAATCACAGCGGAGACAAAGAGCAAAAAGAGGCGTGAAATCAACCTTTGCCCTGTTGTTTGGTGTGACACTTATTATGTGAAGTGGTTTCCTACAACAAGTAATCACCATTATAATCACTGTTTGGTCTCAGCACACCAGCCCCCCTTCAAGTGCAGGGTATTGCTCATTATCTGAGTCAGTGTGGACCTACGATCATCTGTCAACAATAACAACCAGGCCGAATGCTTCCTTCCCTCTCTAGTCCTGCACCTGGAAGGATTTTGGGTCCAGCTCATTTTCTGAAATTATACATCATACGCTAAGACAATTCAGCTCAACGATCGTCTGTGAAGAAATCCTCTGCCTTCCCAAAGGTCGTTCAGTTGCTCTGACAATTATGGGGACAACTATGATATTATTTTTGAGTGAGATCATTTGTCACAAAGCAGCATGATTTATTTCTTTTCATACAAGCCTTGAATTTCAAACTGGACCAGATCCCTGGACGGGAACTCAGAGTGACCAAGTGGTGTCACTGCAGCCTCACAAATGCAGGCAGCTCTTCTCATGGCAGGCTGTCGGACTGATTCCAATCCAAGGTTTGAAAAGCACTTGTCTGCTCTAAATTGTTCTTACAAAGAGCTTGGAAATACTTGACTTTTCTCCTTATGTGGTTATGGATTTCCTTTTTGTACAATTAAGTGCCATTAAAAGCTAATGTATCCTGTTAAACCACATTAAGGTGTTGGGGTGGACAGTAGCACATTCATCCATCCACATATTGTGAGCAGCGCACTGCTCTTTCTCTTTCTCTCTCTCTCTGTCTCTCTTTTTTTAGCACTCTTGCATTTTTTGAAATTTATATTGGACCATTCAGAAACTTGAGAGAGAAAAGGATCAAAGAGAAGTGACCACAGCTTGTGATGTTCTGGCTGTGAGACCACCCACAGCCGCCTGACACAGATGAGCTACAGACAAATTAAATAATGACGCACACTCAGTGTTTGACTCACAGGCTCACACCGTGTCCAAAGCACATTTAGCTTCTTTTTGTGCATTTGTGTGCATGTGTTGGTGAAATATTACTGCATGATTTAAAGGACACATTACGTATAAATTATTATAAATTATTATATTACGTATCGATGCCATTTGTGCAGGTTACACAGATAAGGCACAAACATACACCTTCGGCTTCGGCTCTCACCAGGGGTCGTCACAGTGCCCTCAGCAGCCAGCTTCGAAGTGCTGTATCCTTAAGTCATTGTGTCTTTTGTTTAGAACATTTTGGAAAAATATGGAGAATGGCTCTATTTCATAAAAATTGATCTTTAAAAAACTATTTTGTTATTATTATTATTTTTAAAATAAGGAGATCCATCTTGTTAATTCACTGCTTTACGACAGGACAAATGGAGCTGTGTGCATGGAGCCAAACCGTTACTGAGGCTGGTGTTTGTAATGCATATCATAGTTTGGAGCACATCTCCACCGAGGTTAATGAGGGGGCACTCTGGAGTAATTAAAACAAGAGCATTATAAGGCAACTGTTTCACATAAGATACTCAATGCAAAATACACCATACTTAATTAAAACTCTTTGCTGACAGCATTTTGTATCTTCTCAGGTAATCTTCTGTGAAATTAATAAGGATGGAGAATTAAATGACTAACGCTGGCAAAGAAAGGCTATTTTTCTTCAGCAGTGTGCATGACAGGGGTCTCTATCTGCAATGTGTGATCCATATTAAGCCGAAAAATAGTTCTTCAGGTTCTCTCCATAATCTGATTCCAATTTCACTTTTGATGTGACACTGTAGCGACAAGCCAGGGGACGTTTAATTGAAATGCCCACGCTTTTAATTGGATTCTGTTAAGATGTGAAATTACCTCCTGATTTACAGCCGTGTACCTTTAAATGCAGTTTCCAGCGGTGATCAGTTAAGGAGCTGAAATAATACCTCCCATTCAACGGCGTGTTACTGTGCTGTGGCTAAAGAACAATCGTGGATTTAACAACAAACTGTTCAGTTCGGGTCCTTGCATTTCAAAGACCAGCATTTTTCTGGCAAAACGAATTGTTGTCTCCAACAGCGGGAGCGCTCGAAGAGACAAGATGGAAGAAGAGACACATGGGACTGAAGGTGTCACGTAATTCAGGCGAGCTCTTAAACCTTTTTTTTTTTTTTTTTTTTTAAAGTCATCACTCTCATTATTGCGCCACTGTACCAGGAGCTGCCGATATCCATTACCAACACCACCGGCGCCAGACATCTACTGGAAAGCTCACGCACCAGGCATTCATGATATCATAGTTAAGCTGCAGGTGTTAACATCAGACCGATGATACGTGGGTGGCAGACAGCAAAGCTTCCTTCACCTTCTCAAGGGTTGTGCTTTCCTGAACTCATACATTGAGGTGTGTGTATTTTCCCATTCTAGGGCCTGTGTCACCCTGCTATGGCTGCGCAAAAACATCCCTGCTCTCCCACTGCTGCCTCCTCCACCTACATCCGTGACCCCCTTTGACTAGCTTGGAGCTCATCTCTTTCACCGATGAGTTTGCCGGCGGATTGAATGCCCATGTGCACAGACCCTGTATCACCCCGGGCCGCCTCTACCTGTGTGTGGTTGGATCAGCAAGTGGCTGGTGCTCTGTCCAGCAGGATACCGAAACCGCTATTTGTACATAACAACTCTGTGTGTGCTGAGCAAAGCCCCGTTTCCACCGTCACACAAGATATCTGGGGAGCAGCTGGATGTGTCACTTTTCTGAGAAAAAAAACAAAACACAACACAACACAATATCATCTGTTATGCCGGCGATACAACACTGCAATGAGGAATAAGTAGCAAAACTGTTCTTGTATCCAATGCGAGGATCCCTGAAAAAGTAGGGTCATTAGTAAGTTTTCTGTTTGGTATATTGTGTGCATGCGTATGTGTGTGTGTGTGTGTGTGTGTGTGTGTGTGTGTGTGTGTGTGTGTGTGTGTGTGTGTGTGTGTGTGTGTTTTGCGCCGTCAGTCAGTCATATCCATGAAATGAAAAGCACCCTATCAACCTCCCGATATTTCCGACAGATTCTATGCTAATATTGTTCTGTCCCATTTAATATTTGCTCGACACATTTTCTAGCACATTCTTTAGCAAAGATGAAGTAATGCGGCGTTTACGTTGGCAGAGACACTGACTAATTGTCTGCCTTCGGTGCAGATTGATGAATAACAGCTGATTGAAGGTGCACACGACGTGTCTGAGTGTTGTCCAGCAGAAAGTGAGGACAACAGTTTGTGGAGGTCCAGGTCCTGGAGGACACAGTTTGAGGTGTTGGTGACAAGGAGACTGTTTCAGGCTGGCTGCTGTGCTGGAGTCATTGACAAGTGCTCCTGGAAGCACACAGATGTCACGTTAGTTTCAGATGGCATGAGTGAAACTTAAGGCAGCAGAACTTTGGATGAGTTGGACATGTTTTGGAGTTTTGGAGTGGATGCTGGCAGTCAAGTGTCCTATCTACCATATCTTCTTGACGGGCATACAAACGCCCATTAGAGAGTTTTCTCTCTGTGTGGGGCTGGAATAATGCTGATTTTTTAAAATTGTCACAGCTGATTTGTTTTTTCCCGCCTGGCTTGACAGAAATCTCAAACAGTATAAGTCGATGGTCAGAGAAGAGCAGTTTGGGTAACATGCTGAAACCAGTGAAAACAACAAGTTCAGAGGACGCACAAACTGGTAGAATTAAAGTTTTATGCAGGTAACAGTCGACACCTGCTCTTAAACACTGAGCGCTGATTGGCTGAGTTGTCTAGGGCGGATCAACCTGAACAGCACTCAGAGTTCTCTACAATGTCGCCTCATTCACTCTGACATTCACACTTGCTGGCAGAAGCTGCTGTACAAGGTGCAACACACATCCACACATCCACACACACACACTCACACACTGATGACGCAGGATCAGGTTCAGTTGGGAGGAGACATGACATGAACTCTAGAGGAGCTGGGAGTCACACTCAAACCAAACAAACCAATCAGATTGTTTATTGTTCATTATCACCTTTAATTTTTTTTTTTTTCGTAGTTTGAACTGGAATGATGAAATATTTCACAAAGTAAAGGGAATATGTAAAAAAAATCTCTTACATTCGATCTTTGGCAGAAGTTGGGGTCCAGAGGAATAGTTGTTTGTACATAACAAACAATCACTAGATGACTGGAACAGACGGGGATGAGACTAGTACCGATCACACCGTCAGCAATAATTAGACAGCAAAAAAACATGTCCTGGTGATTGTAGAATTGTGAAAAAAGCTGAAACATCTTTATTTACTCATCAGTTGAACTATGCTCATATTTAAACACAGCAGGTCAGGTTATCCTCGCATTCATGATCTAATCTGTCCAAACTGTTTTCCTGTTACAGGCGGTTGAATTGTCTCCCAGCACCTCGTGGTTCAGAGGTCACTCAGTTGCTAATTCATCACCTTAATACGTCCTGACAAACATTCACACCTACAGGCCTTATGGAGGCCAGTTTGATAAACCTAAAGCTAATTCAACACATTATAAATGAAACAAATATTCACTTAATTGTTCTGACACACACACACACACACACACACACACGCAGCGCAGGGTTAGAAACTGTATTTGATCACATCCATCTCTCTCTATGAATTGAATTTAATCGTTTTTCTCACTATTCTTATGTTAAATATATAATATAAGCATGTGAACATTTATGAAAAGATTTTTCTAGAAACGGTTTTACCCAAAACTGTAAGGAACTAGTTATGGAAACATAACTGGCTTTAATTTACTTAAAAAAAAGGGTGGGGGTTATAAATGTTAAAAAGTGGGGTTGGAATTTCCACGTCATTTTCTCGTATGAAGTGCCCTATGAAAGGGTAAAGATTAAGTTATTCATCAAAACAAGTCATCATCATCTCATCTTAGACCATTGGCAAATTTGATTGCTGGACGTAAATTTCCAATAACTTTGGCATCATTCAACACAAAAACATAACGCTGCTGCTCCCTGTCTGCCTTGATCTGGGATGTTTCTTCTTCTTCTTCCGTCTTCTAACTCTGAGGTCTGTCCTGTCACCTTTGACCCTCACTTTGTCCCGTTCTTCCCCTTGTCCATCTGACTGTCGACCGCCCTCGACACCACGGTCTTTGAGTGCCGTCACTTGCGTGGGTTTCTGTCTTTTATCCATCAGTGACACATCTCCCTCTCTTTTCCTTCAGATAGTCATAGTCCCATCTTGGATCCGCAACTTCACCTGTCCACTCCCTTCTTTTTCCCATCCAACACACTCTGCTTGCGGTGCAGACAAGTATTCATGAGGCATATTGGCAGGCTGGTGGCACCAGGCAGGTTGGGTTTCACCACGATTACACACACACACACACACACACACCTTCAGAACTGCTCTAGAAAACCCACAAGGCCTCCTGGTCCCCGCACACCACCGACGTTCTCTGATACTAGTTTGAAGTCCTGGAGCTTTACTCCTCTCAGCATCGACATCCTTGAGTACTAACTGAGAATCACTGATCAAACTTAACAAATTCAAGTCCTGGGCTGCAATCACACAGGATGCCATTAAACCAAGAACTTGGTTTGCTCCTCCGTCCTCAGGTTTGATCTTCGACCCAGAGATTTGTAACACCGATGGGAGGTGTTAGCTGCCAGTCATGTATGTGCTGTAGGAATACACTCTGTAAATCCCAAAAACTGTCAAAAATGAATTTTTATGCATCACTCTGACATTCCTCCCAACCGCCTGTGAGATTAAACAGCTTTCCTTTGCTGTTTTGTGAGAGCATTTGGCAGGAAGTAGTCTTAGGTCTGTTTAAAGGGAAAGTGCAAGTAAAAACACAACATGTGATTGTTGTGTTGATGTTTTAATCTGTGGACATTGTTGATTAACTGTTGGTTTACATGGTATTCACTATTTACAACTGGAGTCCAGCTCTCCCCAGCTGTTTGGGAGAGATGTGAGTCCGTTGAACACCAGCGTGTGTCCACTCACTCCTTGTAATGTAGGTTCGGTTTGTAATTCACCTCCCCCTGGACAGTGGCAGTAGCAGGTTATGCAGCAGGAGTTGTCTCGCTGTCCAAGTTTTTATAAAACAGTTTTAAGTACATCTCTGACAGATTCCATCAAGAGGATTGAAGACATGACAGAAGCAGTGTCAAGATTTAAAATAAAAAAATTAAAAAAAAAAAAAAAAAAGTTTCCTGAACATCGGAGGTTTGTTTCATACTTAACGGGTTGCAGCAGGTTACTGTTGTCTGTGGATAGAACGTCAGCCTAATGGAGATAATTAGTTGTGGCCTAGCTGAAGGTTGGGGGCAGTGGGGGCTGATAAGCTGAGCAGCCCATCACATTAGTGTCCTGTCTTTCATGGTGTCCCTCCAGCAGAAGAGTCCAGAATGTGACATTGAGCCAGCTGGTTGGCGGTTTGCTGCAGCTCATGCTGGAATGAGAGACTGACACGCACTCTGTGTTGGTCTGCTTTTATTCTCCATGTCGCTTCATCATCTCAAACCCAGCCTCACCTCATCCACCATCACAGAATCCTCTTTCTCACTGTGGAGGGTCTCCAGACCGCAGGAGCATACAATCAATCTTTCTGCTGTCAGGGTTTGTTCAGCCCAGCCTGCCACTGGCCATTTTATGCACCAAGTTACGTAACAATGAAGAGAGAAAGTGGGACACAACGAATGAGGGAGAAGGTGTGAGATGAGTGAAATACGGAGGTCAATAAGGTCAATACTGACAGAGACAGATGACTTGTATCAGTCTTCATACTTGGCCGATGCAGCTGATTCTGATTCTCACAGAGGGAAGTGGAGGCGTGTGTTTGTTCATGTTAGACCTGCCCACACAATAAATCTGATTTCAGTCCTGATGAGGCTGCCGGAGATCAAACTGCTTTCTTTCTGTCTCAAACATTCCCACTCAGTTCAGGTCTTTGCATTGCATTTGCATTTTGTGAATGAAAAAAATATATATATAGTACTGATACATGTTGTTTAAGTGACAACAAAAATGGAAACGAGAAGAAGAAAAAACAGCTGAAACAGGAGACATTTCATTTCCTGTCCAGCTTTTATCATTTCCTGCTCTTCAGTCCTGTAACTCCGTTACCATTGTAAAGAACCCTGCTCATGGTTGGGTTGCATCTCAGTTCTGTTCTCTTAATGAGTCTTTTTACTTTACAAATCACTGTGTGTGTCCTCTATTTGTTCAGTGTCACTCATCCATCATCACATGACGTTGGGTAGATTTGAAGTCACATGCTTTTCATAGTTTGAGTTCAGAGAGCGTCTGTAGCTGTAAACAGTTGTATATGTAAAGGGTGGAGAGAGGCAGCGAACGTAGATGGGTAGATGGAAGAGCTTCGTAGGTGCAGGTCAGGATGCTGCTGCTGCTCAGGGCCGTACGACACGTGCTGCTGTATTGATCCCAACCAGCAAGTTCAAAGTGCAGGTCTGCTTTGCTTTAGAGACGTCACACTGTGTTCTATTTTCAATTGTGTGTGATTATTCGTTGCAAATTCATCCAGAAAAGTGCCTGTGGTATGTGTGGAAGACTCAGATGTGTGTGGGCATTCAGTGATCGTTTCTGGGCAGGAACAGGGGGAGAGCCTCGGCTAATTGTGTGACTCTTTTGTGGTTACAGTTGTCATTCTTTATTATACTTCTTTTACTGTTCTCAGTCTTTGAAATAAAAACAGTGCACACTAAAGCACTCAGATCACCTTTGAACCGCTGTGTTCTGTCTTCCTCAGCTGACTGATGGTCGACAGTGTCTTTGGATTGTGGATCACTGCACAGACTCGGGGATCAGTTCAAGAGTTTCTTCATTTGATGGACTGAAGAGCAGATTCCACTGCTCCTCTGCTGTTAACTGCTGTCTCAAATGTCCTTCAATGACAAGTGGGGTGGTCCGGGCTGTTTTTGGAACTTCAGTTGTTCCCATGGACAATTCAGGAATTGAATGTTATAACTCTTTCATTGGACCTTTTCCAGCTCTAATATTTCCAAACGAAATCACTCTGTAAACATTAGGCCACTGGCTACGTTTGTCACCGGGGCAATTTGGAGAGTCTGTTTTGGAATATTTGTGTTTCATTGATTTATTGTGATGTTACGAACCTTTTTCAACCAAAGGAATGTGAATTCCTGAACTGTTGACTGACAACTGGCTCTGTGGCCAGCACCTGGGTGACGTGTTCATTTTGACCCCAGCTGATACTGAATGGTAACTGAATGGGAGCGTCTGTCTCTGTACACACAGACACACATGGCAGCGAATCGCTCTGGTGAAGTCATTTTTCTTATTCAGAGGAGCTGCAGGCTATTTTCTGTTTAATCCAGGAGGAGTAGAAGATGTTAAATAAGTCCCACACCCCTTGTGCCCCTCCTATAAACATAACAAAGACAGGCAGCATGGCACAAGCATGTATCAGGGTTTGTACCGAGCTCTTTTATGCAAACTTGGCCATTAGCACATTGCAGGGTTCTTTACCACTGCCCAATAAAAACTAAGATGGTGAGAGGTCCCTTAAATCACTCTGATCCTCAGTCCAGTGTGTGTGTGTGTGTGTGTGCGTTGTGACATTTGATGGACCTGTGTTTGCTACATGCTGACCATGTTATCAGGGGAGTGTGTACTTGAGAAAGGACAGTCTGTAAGTCACCACCCCCACACACACACACACACTCTCTCTCTCTCTCATGTTCTGTTGTTTCTGTTGTCACTTGTCGTCTTCTCTTTTTTTGATCACCCCCCAGCCTCATCTAACCCATTTTGCTCTTTTTGTTTACTTCCTGTTGTTGTGACCTTTTCCACATCCAGCTGCCTCCTGTTTATGTTCCGTTTGATCAGAAACCAACCAACCAACCAACTTTGTACTGAGGTTTCTTCTTTGAGTCCATCACACATACAACCCTACACAACCGTACAATCAACACTGTGTGTTTCTTCCTGTTTTTTTAGCACCTCGGTTGAAAGTTTGGCTGGAGTGAAAATCTCCTTCTTAATTAGCTCAATGAGTCTGCGAGAAGTCGTGTGGTGTTTCTTCAACCATTAGAGCACATTAAGGCGCAGAATCACTGTGAGCTCCAGAGTAAACAGGATCGAAGTGAGTCACTGGCAGAATGCTGGGAAAAAACCTTGAAGATTGTTTGCTTCACTCAGTTTTTTTTTTCTAAGGCCAAATGAGAATGTCAGGATCTCCCAATATTTCTGTGGATGAGACAACAGGAACATCAGCACCCCACAGCAGATTAGTCACTTTTTAAACTGCGACTTCCAGAGGTCTGAATTTCAAATCCACCACCAGGCGTTTTGTGTGCGAGAGTGGGTGAGAATCGTGTTCTGTTTGTTTCAAAGAGACAGGAAACATGGTGGCACAACTGACAGAAGTAATTAGAGGACATGTGAATTCCTTGTCAAGGCTTGAAGAACAGTTTGTCTTCTCCACTTGTTTGTTTTCTTCTTCACTTGGATCTTGTTTACCCATTACACACACACACACACACACCGTACTTCACAAGGCCTCAGACTAACAGCTAAACCTTCAGAATCCTCTCATGCTTTGAAATGCAAAAGAAAACACCTATTAAAACAATGGTGGTGTTCAGGCGCAGGAGGCTGCATTCGGTTTCCTTCATGGAGAACATTACTTCTCCAATGTTCTTTACATCATCTCTATGTCCAACTGAAGGCCAGTCCAGACCGAAGATGTGGGGAGCAACGGGTGCAAACCCCGTGTCAGTGGTCTAAAGGGTCTCCTTGCTCCAGAAGTTCCAGAGGATTCTACCGATTCAATCACCGATAATGGTTCAGATTGTCGCCTCTGTTCTGACCAATCAGCTGCGGGCTGGTGACAGGTGCCCACATGGGACGTGGTTGTGACCGTGTGATGTAAACAAAGGGAATGCCAGAGCACCTATTACGGACATTGGCGGATTGGGGGGGGGGGGTTGTTGTGCTGTACCGCTTTACGGCATGTCGCAGCGACGTGAGGTGGTTTACGTCACCCGTCACAGCTTGGTGCTTCAAGTTGTGGTTCTGGACTGGACTTATCCAAAGTGATCATTTCATCTTTGATCTGTTGGTAGTCCTATCACGGTTTGACACACATCCTTTGGGTTTTTCTAAATTTCAAGACATTGTGAAATGAGTGAGAACAGCTGGTGGTTTTCTGTGTATTTTTTGGGGGGTTGACGACACACCACAGCTCCCATCTCGCTCTCTTTCTCTCTCCATTCATGCACACCGTATCTCTTCCTGGATCTCTTTCTTCTCCTACTTTAATTTGGTTGACAGCGTTCATGCAAATAAACGGTTTCCATAAGCAGCGCTGACAGTGTTGTGCTGTACATCGCCGTGTTCCTGCTAATTACATTCTAATTACGTTCTTACTTCTCCAACCGGATTCCTGGTGACAGCGTTTACACTGTAATTACTCAACATATCAACATGTGCACACACACACACGCACACATATACGTCGCAGCATGATCACTCTCTTAAGTGCAAAAGCACCAATGTGTGTTTACAAAAAAAATCACTAACAAATGTGTATGTTCACACACTGTCCACACACATACACACATTCACATGTGCACACTCAAACAGCCACAATGGGCAAATGTCAGTTCAGGTTCTGCATCGAGGGGATTGTGTGTTATTTTAGCGAGCGACACACACTCATCCCTGGTGTAAAGTTGAGTTTGTGTGTGACAGAGAATACGAGCTGGGAGGAGGACGGTAGAGCACAGAGAGAGGAGGAGATATGTTGCATAAGGGGACGCAGTGGAGTGTGAAAGAGAACAGGTGGCTTCTGTTTCTGCCATCTAGCTTTATTTGCCATCTTCCCCATGGTGTGTGTGTGTGTGTGTGTGTGTGTGTGTGTGTGTGTGTGTGTGTGTGTGTGTGTGTGTGTGTGTGTGTGTGTGTGTGTGTGTGTGTG
>CAAKHB010003376.1:5134-15493 GCA_901007665.1 Aeoliscus strigatus
CCCACCCACCCTACCACACGGTGCTCCCTATTTCATTCCATACACCGTTCTCTCTGCTGTTCTCATATCGTTCTTTCCACCTCCTGGAGGTGATCCGCCGTCGGCCGTGTGTAGATTCTTCCAGAAGTATCTGTAGGCAGATGTGACTCCCCACGTACAGAAAGTAACGGAACATCGAGCGAGAACTGACAGTGAAAGCCGCGCTTAGATCCAGTAGCACCAGAACTTATAACTGAGTTAGACACATGCCGTGAACAATTTTCAGCAGGTCCTTCTCTGTGCTGTGGTTCTTTCTAAACCCATTATTATTTGTGAGATGTTATTATGCAAAAATTCATTTAGGCATTTTTCTTTCATTTTACTTCCATTTTACTTCAAAATGATAATTTACATACTGGTCGGTAATTGTTAAGAACATTAGGATCAAATTGTTCTTCTTCCAAAGGGGTTTTAAAGGGAACATGCCCACTGGAGGTGAAGAATTGACTGAATGTTTAAAACCTCATCTTCAAAGAATCCATTGAATGTGTTAAAGAGGGTGTTGGAATGGGATCTCAAAGATAGATTGTTTGTTTCACTTGGAGGAAAACTACCAACGTCTCAGCATTACCCAGCACAAAACTGTCCAGTGTCCTCAGGTAAAAATGTGCATTCAGATGTGTCAAGAAGTGTGTTTTGATGGGATAAAATACCTCCAAAGTGGTCTGCAAAGACTTCACCAAGGGAGTCTAGTCTGTTGAAGTGCTTTGGAACTTGTTGATGTCTGGTTTAAATCAAAGGTCAATAGTGGAACAGAGGTCTGGATTATTTCCTTGTACTTGGTGCAGCACTTAATACTTTGTTTCTTCTTGTGCGCTCAGGAGGTTTGGAGAGAACTGGCAGTATCGTCCGTGTTGACGCCCACCCAGAGTCCAGACCCCACAAACCAGTGGTGAACCCACCCAGCACAGACGGAAGTGGATCCTGGAGATGGAAACCACCAGAACACCGAGCGCCAGTGCGACACTCATCTTTCACCTTTAGTGACCTAAAAAGACACACGGAGAGCTGCAATTCACTGAGGGATGGAGGGCCGGCGGACGGACGGCGGAGCGTGACAGGGACTGAGATGGAAAGTGACGGAGAGGGAGGAGGGTTGGCTTTCATCAGCCATCCGCTGCACACCAACAACTCCAGTAACTTCCAGCACCAAAACTTCAACCCCATCACCACCAAACCCGGTTTGCCTCTCACGCCCACCGCTGTCTTTGACCCTCCCTTTCATCCCCACCCTCAAGCCGTGACCACCATCAGGGTCACGCCTGTGGATGGACCAGCTGCTAGCAGCGACGGAGGCTCCGACAGTCAGTCGGTCACTTCATCCAGCCGAGAGTCCACGCTGAGAAGAAGCGGCGACAGTAACGTCGTCCACTTTACTGATCAAGGACTGGTCCCAGAGCGACCCAGTGACAGTGACCACAGCAACCGCTTCGCCAAGAACCTTCAAAGCTTTCAAGACAGGCCCAGCCTGCCTATTCACCCCAGCAGGCCACCACAGGGAATGTTTGGCAATCCGAGCCCAACGCCCCCACCGACCTTACCTCGCCCCATTCTGACTCACACTCCATCTCCGACTCTTGGTTTGATCTACAAGGAATAATTAGTTTCTCAAGAGTTCGTTGGCCACCTGGAGAAGACTGTTCATTGTTACCTGTTCTTATAAGCCAGTGGGGACTGACGGACACCTGAGCACCGACCGCCTGGTCTCACCTGGTCAACTGGACCCTCGTCCTCCTCCAGAGACACACTGATCTTAAATGGTCCATGGTCCATTTTTGGTGATAAACCAATTAACCCCGTCCCCTTTCCCAAGACTTACTTCATCCCTTATTTTTTTGTATTTGTAAACCGATGGATTTGCCAAAAGGACGTAAAGTACTCAATAGTAAATCAACACTCAAAGTACTGTGACGTCACACACGAGTTCTTATAAGGAGATGTGTTGTTCCATTGACGAGTAGAATGTTTTCATGAAGTGGTAAGCAGACGGTAGGAGTGAGTCACCTGATACACTTACATGGACACGCCCACACGACCTTTTGTGACCCTGGAATGACCATCAAGTCACATGATCTGCCAAAACGGTCTACGACACTTCTGTCACAAATAGTTTTCCTACAGACATTCATGTCCTAATCACTGTACCAAACACGTTGTGGGGGGCTGCAAAAGGGGCTGGCAGGGGGTCTATGTGGATCTACAGGGGGTCTTTAATGTGTTCTGGGGTCTGCAGGGGTTTGCAGGGGGGCTGCAGTGGTCTATGGGGGTCTGCACCGGTCTGGGGGGGTCTTCAGATGGTTCTCAGAGGCCTATGTGGTCTACAGGGGTTTACAGGGGGTCTGCTGAGGTCTAAGAGGGCCTCAAGGGGGTCTGCAGATGTCTATGAGCACCTCAGCGGTGTCTGCAGAGGTCTATGAGGGTCTAAAGGGGGTCTGTAGAGGTCTATGAGGGTCTAAAGGGGTTTCCAGGGGGTCTTCAGAGGTCTATAGGGTACACAAGTGTTTACAGAGGATCTACAGAGGTCTATGGGGTCTACGGGGGGCTGTCTGTCTTAACAGTAAGAAATACTTTTACTATACTATGACATATTTTTTAAATAAGCAAAGTGTTTCAGTGTTGTGCAGTATATGAATTTTCTGAGTATTTGATGTAAAGATCTACGCTCAGTACTATGTTCAGTACTACGCTCAGTACTACATTTAGTACTACGTTCAGTACTGCGTTCTGTACTATGCTCAGTATTACGCTCAGTATGTGATTTGTCACTCCAAACTGTTGATTTATATCAATATTTGTATTTAAAGGAAATCAGTTAATTTCTGACATTCAAAAACAAACATGAACGACAACAGAACCTGCACTTAATGCAATTATATCACAATGTTCCCAACAGTGTTATTACTCAGTTCACACACACACACTAACACACATATACACACACACTGTCACTCGCTCACACTCTCGCACACACTCACCCTCACATCCTTTCAGTTTTACTTTCAACTACTTACTTTACTTACTTTACTTTCATTTCTTCTCTTTATATCCTGTTGTCGTTTGGTGAAAAGTGGTCGGTGAAGTAACAGATTTAATTCTTTTAATTTTTTTTTGAATTTTCCTTTATTTGTTTCTGAACTTTTGTGGAATCTTCTGGAACGTTGACGTTCTCTAGTGTTCTTCACAACCTTTTTACGGCTTTTCTATGTGCGCGCGTTCACAGCATTTGTGTGTGTGCAGCCCAAGTGCCAGTGATGCGTCAGCTGACACCTCCATGTGATTGTATCAGAGCAGCACGTTTGCGTCATGTGACCAGAAGCATGAACCCAACAGGAAGTAGAGGAGAGAATGTCTAACTCTGCAGCATTTGTATTTTCTGCTTCTAGAGTTCATCCGCTGCTGTGATGTATTCAGTGGTCACACTATTGCTGGTGGAGCTGCTGGTGTTGATGGTGTTGGTGGAATTGATTAAGGTGTTGGTGGAGCTAATGGTGTTGATGAGGCGGATGGAGCGGATGGAGGTAATGGCTTTAATGGAGGTGATGATATAGGTGGAGCTGCTGGTGTTGATGAGGCTGATGGAGCTGATGGAGGTAATGGCTTTAATGGAGGTGATGATATAGGTGGAGCTGATGGAGGTGAGGGTGTTGATGGAGCCTATGGAGGTGATGCAGTTTTACGTCATTGTATTTCTAGATGTTCAACCAGCTGCTTTGTGAACGGTCCTGCTTCTTCTACAAATGTTTCTGCTCGTGAACAATAAAGAACAAAACCAGCTTTTTGTTTTTATTTGTGCGAAGAAGAAGAGCTCCGCAGATCATCGGTGGCTGGTTCTCCACCGATCCTCTGGAGAACATCACTCAGTTCTACTTGGAACACAAAGGAACCAGGTGACGTCCTTCTAAGGACAGTTTGTGTAGCATCACTCTGCTGAAACATCTCCCCTCTTGTCTCCTCTCCCCCCTCCTTATCGCCTCCTCTCTCCACGTCTCTCCTCTCTCCTCTCCTCTCCTCTCCTCCTCTCCTCGTCTTCTATGTGTGTCCGGTGTTGTCTCTCAGTTTGTTCAAACCTCGGACATGTAGGATACTTGTGAGAGGAGGCAGGATATTCGCTGCTCTGACTGGCTGCAGCAGGAGTTAGACGTATCCAGCTGACCCACATGGGTTCTGGAACAAGTCTGTTTGGATTCAGACAACGTTTGTGAAGTATTCTTTAAATAATCTGCCCCAGATCAGCTCCTCTGCTGCCTCCTGCTGCAGAACCACAGGTTTCCATGGCAACTGCCGGAGGAGAGCTGCACTGGACGATCTGTTCGTGTCTTTGCAGAAGAAGTGTGAAATGTTGCACATATACAGCCTGTGATTGGCTGCTCCCAGGTCACCATGGCAACCGAACCAGTCAGTGACTGAGTGAGTGTGAGTGAGTGAATGACTGAGTGCCTTTGTGAGTGAGTGTGTATCACTGCCTCTCTGTCAAACAAGAAACAAAATTATTCTCTCTGTTCCTATATTTTTTTCATTTACAGTGTGTGTGTATGTGTGTGTACATGTGTGTACAAATAGAAATGAACTAAATCACAACGCTGTCAAAGGGGTTTGTCCTGTTCGTCCAGTCATTATGCGTCATCCCTGCAACAATCACCTCTAGTGTCTGTATGTAGTATGTACTGTGTACATACACACGACACCATATGACCTTTGACCCTCAGTCAGGGTGAGGACAAACTGCCCAAAAACCCTTTTCCCCTGCTACAGGGGAAAAAGGCAGAGACCTCAGGGAGAACCTCAGATAGAGGGAACCCTCTCCCTGGGATGGGTGGACCAGCAACAGATGTTAAATGCACAGACAGCTAAAGAGTTCAACGGTGGCTGGAGAAACTGCAACACCAGATAGGATGGAACCAAACCTTCATGGGAGTTGGAGGAGTTCAAGGAGAGACATGCAGCAATTCTTGGTTTAAGAAACATTTGAAGAATGATTATGGTTTGAACCAGTGGGATAAAGTGCATTCTGAAGATCGATGTGAATGTCAGAGGAATCAGAGGCCGACGTAGGATAAGGCTGTGGATGGAGCGAAGGATGTAGAGAGAATTAGGAAGGAAAGTGAAGTAAGGGAGGTACTTATAGAGTACAGTATGTTCAGTGTACAGTCATGTACTTATACAGTATGTACAGTCTATATGTAAACGTGTGTGTACTGTGTATACATCATGAGTATGTATGTATATGAGTAAATGTTTGTATTTTACTGACTGATGGCATCCAATACATTCAATTTATTCAGTATATTCACTGTTCAGTACATTCAGTATATTCATTATATTGACTATTCAGTACATTCAGTTTATTCAGTATATTCACTATTCAGTAACCATCCCTCTATATGTCATGGTGGACTTCTTCCTCCTTCCTTCCTCTTTCCTCCTTCCTAATCCCTCCTCCCTCCACCTTGTACTGGTCACTGCTGTGTGAATATCTCCTATGTCCTCATCCGTATCCCCTACTCCACCTCCCCTCCCTCATCTTCATCTTCATCTCCAGCTCCAGCTGCCAGCTCCTTCTCTGGCAGGAGGCCGAATTCATTGAGGAACGTCTCCACATCTGTGGCGAAGAACTCTTCACCAAAGTGTTTGGTGACAGACAGGAAGTTCCCCAGCAGCTCCCCAGATTTGTAGACGAGCAGGGCTGGAAGAGCCTGGACACAAGAGAGGTCACTGGTCTAACCACACCGCATTTGTCTGACATCATCACATGAGCTAGTGCTCAGGAGAGCTCTCCAGAGCAGGACTTAGGACAACACAGCAACTTGAGGGACAACAGCAGTGCACCCAACCAACGTGTATGTGTGTGTGTCTGTGTGTGTGGGGGTCTTCTTCAAGAGGTGATCCTGACCGTGCAGGAGAAACGCTCTGCAGCTCCGGTTGCCAGCGCATCAATGCGACAGAACTTCACACTGGTGTATTCTGAGGCCAGACAGTGCAGGCAGGAGTCGAGCTGCTCGCAGCCTGTCGCACAAACACACAACATGCTGCACAAACAGTCCACCTGGGATTCTCTGATTTATGTGACCTCTGACCTTTAACACCCTCCTGGTAGATGTGGACGATTACGGGGGTCAAACGATGCTCCTTCTCCATGACTTCCAGAAAGCCCTCTCCGCTCTCCAGCTCGTAGACCGATCCGAACTTCGGGCCGAAGCTCAGGCGCTGGTGCATCTCCTGCATGCGCTGTCTCCTATAGCGTCGCAAGACGCGCTCGTCTTCGTCCTGGAGGAGCTCATACTCCTGAGTACTCATCTGTAAAAGAACTGCATCGTCAGCACTCGCGACGTCGTTAGCCGGACCGACCACCGGCCCCCACCTTTCTGTTCAGCCTGTCGTCGTCCCTGGGACTGGACATCTGTCTCCTCAGCTGCCTCCGGTCCTCTGTCTGGTCCACGCTGTCCAGCCTGAACCTCCTCCAGTCATCAATGACGCCTTTGGGACCTGCATCACGACATTGTCATGTCCACATGCTGACGAATCAGCAGAAAGTGGTGTGGAGGCCTGTGTGTCTCTGACCCGTGTGATTGGCTGGAAGCTCCTCCTCCTCCTCCTCTTGCGCACGACCGGCCGACATCCTGCCGATGGCTCAGAGTCATGTGACCAGAATCACCAGCAAGTGAACTGTTAGCACTCCACCTGCCACGCCATTTCTTCACACCTCCATGCCTCCACTACACCTTCACCCGTTCACAGTTCCCCTCTTTACACCTTCATCTGCCACAACACCTCCACCCGTTCATGCCTCCACCACTTTACACCTTCACCTACCCCAAAGCTTCCACTACTTCACACCTCCACTTCACCTTCATCCATTTACATCTCCCCCCTTCCACTACACCTCCACCTGTTCACAGCTCCAATCCTTCACACCTCCCCGAGGCGTGTCCA
Organism: Aeoliscus strigatus; assembly: GCA_901007665.1. Taxonomy (NCBI): domain Eukaryota; kingdom Metazoa; phylum Chordata; class Actinopteri; order Syngnathiformes; family Centriscidae; genus Aeoliscus; species Aeoliscus strigatus. Next base: position 12,104 of record CAAKHB010003376.1, read on the forward strand.
TCAGGAGATTCCGTGCAGCGTCTCTCCTCGTCTTGAGACGTAGCTGAACTCCATCATGTGGTGACAGAGCCCGTTGATTCTTTTTGTCGCAGTGAAACTTTGTTTCAGACTTCACTTCATTCATCAACGCTGATGAACGAATGATGTTCAGAGACATTGAAAGATTCAAGCATGCAGGTCTTACCTGAGTGTCCTGATGGAGGTGAAGAGCTGCTGCTGACGTGGGGCTTCAGTCTGTAATGTGTCCACATATAAAGAGATTGGTGTGTGTGTCTGTGTGTGTGGATTATACATAATCTTCATCTTCATCTCTGTCACGTGATGTGTGTAAGACGATTAGGTATGAAACGACATGTCTTTCTTCAGCAGCTCATCTGGAAATAAATGAATCATAGAATGTGATTGGTGACTTAAGTGTTGAAGTAGAAATGTGTGACTCATTAGTCATCATCATCGTCATCATCATTCAGCGTGCGTTTGTGGCGCGCGTGTTCTGGTCACATGACCGACGTGCCCACAGAAGCGGTACCGCCTTTGAGGCCAGCAGGCGGCAGTAACGCCACCGCGCAGGCCGCTGCTGGGAAACCACCGAAGAAGGAAAGGAGGCGGAAACACAAACATGTCTCATCTAAGACGTCGTCCAGAGGCCGTCCTCCTTTCTCCGACTGGACTTTAGGCACTGGGACGTTCAGGTGGCGGCGGAGCTCCAAACATGTCACGTCCAGACGTGTGACGGAGCCGCTGTGACGGGAGCTAGCTGTGCTAACGATCGGCTAACGACAGCTGACGACCGGCTATCGACCGCTTACGACAGGCTAACGACAGCTACCGAAGCTAACGGTGGGAGCGGGCAGCTGTCAGTGGCTCCTCCGGTGACCCGCAGACATCAAGCCCGCAGGAAACCCGCAGACCGACACCATGAAGTTCACAGAGCATCTGTCCGCTCACATCACCCCCGAGTGGAGGAAACAGTATATCCAGTACGAGGTGAGGGACGCTGTGGCTCAGTCTGACCTTTGACCCGGTCGGAGGGTTCTTCAGGAGGTGATGCTCTATTCCTCAGGAGGTTTTCTCCCTCCTCAGCTTCTGTCCACAGACCTCAGATCAACAAATGTCAGCTTCAGACTGATTGGCTGTTTTTTGTGTCTCTGCGGGGAATCACACCGAGTCAGTGGGATGCTGCAGCTGCAGCTGCTGCTGCTGGTGGTGTTGTTGTAGTTGTTGCTGCTGTCCTCTCTCCTCTCTTCTGACCTCTGTCCTGTCTCCTCTGTCCTCTCTCTTCTGTCCTCTCGTCAGTCTTCTCCGCTGTCCTAACCACTAAATTTGTGTTTGTCCTCACATTTCCTTCACTCTGTGTGTGTGTGTGTGTGTGTGTGTGTCTGTCTGTCTGTCTGTCTTCAAGACACATTCCATCTGCTTCCATGCTGAGTCATCATTTGTTGAGCAGGTTTAGTGTGACTGTCCTGAAATGCAGACTCAGCTCTCTGTCCTGAAGTTGGTGTTTAAACATCAGGATGGACATATTGACCTTTGTCAACGACCCCCCACTACCCAGACACACACACAGACACACACACACACACACACACACACACACACACACAGGTAGACTGTGCTTCATGTTTCAGGGTTTCCACTGAGTTGCTCACTTGAGGTCAGAGCAGAGAATGTGTGTGTGTGTGTTTATCTGAAGAGAGAGAGGACAGACAGAGGTAATCTGTGGATCAGCTGAGCTGTTTGTTCACCAGTCTGCAGCATCTTGCTGAGGCAGCGTCTTGGTGACACAGTGCGCCAATGCACCGGTGTATGTGCACGGCCTACGGCCTCTGATCTCTGATTGGACGTTCAGCAGAGCTCCTGCCTGCATCTGAAACTGCCGGAGGTGCTGCTATGGTGTGAAAAGAGCTCACTGACTCGCTCACTGACTCTCACTCACTCACGACTACGAATTAGTGCCTCAGATGTTTGGGATTAATGTCAATGAATTCTAATACAAAACGGTGTTGTTAATAAAAACCTGAGTGCAGGTGGAATGTGTGTGTACTCTGTGTATCGTGTGTATATCGTGTGCATGGTGTGTGTATACTGTGTGTGTGTGCACTGTGCTTGCACACAAAGCCAGCAGATAGTTGAACCCTTAAATCACATCTTCTGTCATCTGCAGGCATTCAAAGAGATGTTGTATGCTGCTCAGGACCAAGCCCCCTCAGTTGAAGGTAACACACACACTCACTCACACACACACACACACACACACACACACACACACACACACACACACACACACACACACACACACACACACAGGTGCACAGATCCTAGAAGAAGGGAGGATGGTACTGCAGTGGAGCAGATGATGGTGGAGGAAGAGTTAGAGGTGTAGAAGGGAAGCGCTGTAGATGCCCAGGTTCCATCTGATGGTTCACACACGTTGTTGTTCTGTGTGGGGGACGAGATGAACACATGATGACTGTGTGGCTGCTGCTCTTATGTGGTTTGACCATAATGCTACGTTGAAAACATCAGCTTGTTCCTGTGGCGACGTCATGTCATTGGCTGTCAGTGTGGTCTGTTTGTGTGTTTGTTTGTCGTCTGTTCATCTGTTTGTCGTCTGTCGTCTGTTCATCTGTTTGCTGTCTGTTTGTCGTCTGTTCATCTGTTTGTCGTCTGTCGTCTGTTCATCTGTTTGTCGTCTGTTCATCTGTTTGTCGTCTGTCGTCTGTTCATCTGTTTGTCGTCTGTTCATCTGTTTGTCTGTTCATCTGTCTGCTGTCTGTTCTGTCTGTTTATGGTCTGTTCATTTATCTGTCTGTCATCTGTTCATCTGTCTGTCGTCTGTTTGTGGTCTGTTCATTTATCTGTCTGTCATTTGTTCATCCGTCTGTCGTCTGTTTATGGTCTGTTAATTTATCTGTCTGTCTGTCTTTATCTGTTTGTCGTGTTTTCATCGTCTGTTTGTCGTGTGACTCTTGCGTCCGGTCCTCAGTTGGAGGCTTCACACAGTCTGAACACGTCTTGAAAGCAGTTGTTAGCGGTTTTGTTCAGTTCCGTAATGACAGGCCGCTCTGACGGTCGACTGGTCAGCTGCTTTTATGTCATTTCCCATTTTATGTAGGAAGCAGTCGATGTGAAATGACCTCAGCCGACAACAAGGACAGTTTCAGGCGTGGAAGTCATTCCACTTTTTATTTGATGTCTTATTGTTGTACTGAGTTCGTTAACTGGTAATATGGCGAAGGTGTTTTTTTGTGTTTTTGTGTGTGTGTTTGTGTGTGTGTGTGTGTTTGTGTGTGTGTCTGTGTGTGTTTGTGTGTGTGTGTGTGTGTGTGTGTGTGTGTGTGTGTGTGTGTGTGTGTGTGTGTGTGTGTGTGTTTGTGTGTGTGTGTGTGT
>CAAKHB010003377.1:0-14481 GCA_901007665.1 Aeoliscus strigatus
CGTCTTCTCCATGGCCCTGCCCCTTTTGTCTTATTAAATCTGGCATGTGAAAGAAGTGTTTTCAAACCATCAAACGTCATCTTAAGGGCTCAAGAGATGTGGTGACTTTTCGATTATTTGGTACGACTGCATGCCTCCCTCCTCCCGTTGACGCCTCACAAGCCCTGAGAATATAATGTCGTGGGGGCTCGTGTCTGTCCTCACCATGATGATGTTCTTCAGGGTTTTCAGCCCGAGCAGAATGGACTCAGTGTTTCTCTTCCCCTTTTCTCTGCCTCCCATCTTGAGTTTTTGGCCAGATTGACTTGTAACATGGATGGAGAGACGCCAGTGTTAATTTATGTGCGAGTGAGTCATAGAGCAGGACTTAAATGTCAATTAAGGGGAACAAAGAGCCATTTTCTGCTGTGTAACATTGTCTGGCCTGACTCAAGAATTCATCCTCTGGCTGTTGGAATATGGCAGATGTATGTAACTCAGTTTTCCAACTATCAATGCGTTTCTTGTGCAGTAATAATGTGCTGTTTTCCAGCATATTAAATAGTTCCATCAGCTATATAATTGTTTATGTTTTCAAGCAAGAAAGTGCAATTATCATGTGTACTGTTTAGTTTCTTTATGTATGTTTTTTAATTTATATAGGATATAAACCTATAATCATCACTCAAACATCCCTAAGATTAGTTAACTGGAGCTCAGAAGTTTTCATTCATGAAGTGTTTGAGGCACATCAGTAATTTGTCCACAAGGGGGCAATAGCTGCATACTGTATCTCCTTTCATGGTAAAGGGACATTGCAATAATTTGGTGATCAGGATTTGAGGATTTCTTTGCCATTGCTCATATCTATGAAAGAAAAATGTGAAAGATGTTCTCATTTTTGGACAGGTAGATGGTTGAAAAATCCTCTTTGAGGAAAGTTTTTAACATTAGATTCACTCAGTTTTATTGTCCATGCTCTAATGTTTTCTCGAAGTCCTTTGTTGTTTCTTTTCATTTTTTTAAAATAGCCTCCAGGAGTAAATTGATCCGTCTCCTGCAAATGGACTGTGACGACATGAGACAGACGCCCAGTGTGTGATTGCTCCAGCGTTCTCTCCAGACTGTCAGAGGCCGCGCTCAGATTGCCTGCTTGATTTAATTGATTTTAAACCTGAAGTCAGTCGAGGAAAGAACAAATAAAGCCGCTTAGCCTAAATGAATGAGAGTGAGTAGAGAGAATACATAAAGTTGCGCGTGTGTGTGTGTCTGCTTGCAGGGGTTATCCTCAGAGACTGCAGAGCGACTCCACCAATCACAGGCGAATTAGACCTAATATTTATTTCCTGAAACAATTGTACGTGTTTCAGTGGTGCTTTGATTGAACTCCCGGCGGACATGTTGTAGACAGATGTTTAGATGACCTCATGTTTGAAGTAATGTTGATTCTGGATGGAGAGCCTCTCGGCCGTTGCCTTCAAATCAGCTCCCTCTGCATCCCATCTATACATGGGTCTCTGTCCGGTAGGGCATGTGGAGGCTCACATCCCTCATCTTTAATGTGTGCTTTGGCGCGCATTGAATAGGGCCCATTCATATTTATCTTCCATCCTTGACAGACAGATGTCCATGCATGGGTGGATGGCTTGGTAAAAATGAGCCATGCTAGTGCCGAAGGATGCCTCTGTAACAGAACACATCTGTCTTTTGTTCAAGTGCTCCGCATCATACGTTTCTGTTTCTGAATGAGGACATGCCATCATGGATTCTGGTATCTCTTCAGAGACCTGATTTCAGTCTTTTGATTCTTACGGAATAAACTGGATGAATGTTATTCAAGTAACCCCTCATTTAATGTGGAACAAATGGAACAAATACAACTCAGCATAAATAAACACAAAAGATTTATTATCTCTGTCAGCTCATTACAGTTCCCACAAAATGTGAACGATCACAGTGTCATTAGAAATTAGCTGAATGCTAGCAGGCATGAAGTCTAATGGCAGTGTAATCAATGCACTTCACATCCCCAAATAGATTTAACTTGATGATAAAATAATGAACGTTTTTGCACAATTTCTTTGGCTTTTAATTTAAAATAAAATAAAATAAAATCATCTAAATTGTAGGTCAGTGCAGAGAGTCATCCACAGTTTATGGGGTTATTAGAGGGTATTAGAGGGTATTACTTTCGCTGGTGTATGCACAGAAGTTATGTTGTAATTTATTTTAAGATAGATGCTGTAAAATATTCTCGAAAATAAAAGAAACAATAAGTTTGGTACCACTAAAGAGCACCGCATTCACATTACACGTATCCCAGGAGGCTATTATGGTGATTTTTCTTTTGCTACACATGTTGTAACCTCAGCTTCTGCTTTTGCTTGGCGGTTGTGAACTATTTGGCAGACGTCACCTACAAGGACTATGTTTTTACGGCAACATGGCGAGATTCTTTTTCATCCAGGTCTGGTAGAGTCAAGAAAGTTCCTCTGGCCTCTTGTTAAATCAGACATGCTAACAGTTATAGCGCAGAGTAGGTCCAATGTTTGAGAATAAATTCTGTATTTTAAAAATGATGATATGGTATTTGAAATGAAACAAAACAAGCATTGAAATCAACGCAAATCACATGTTTTATTAGATGGGCCAATTGCATGGGAATCCTTTTGATCTATAAGAGCTCATCATTTTGCAGCAAGGGTGTATCAAAGTTTGGGTTTTAAATGTACAATCAAGCATTTTAGATAAACAAACAGGCATTTGTAGCAAAGTTGGTCTGTGGTAATGTAAGGGGAAAATTTTAAACTTCATGGTCACTAAACTCACAATAAATATTTCAAATCAATTATTTGTGACTCATTGTCTGCTTTAAGCAGAATTAGGCAAAAACTAGCTGCCAGAAAAGAAGTAGTAGGAAGTATAACGTGGACCTTGGTGTGTCTCCCGGTTCTTTATTTGTCTGGACAGAAGGACAACACAAATCCCAGGTCAGTGATGGTCTGTGGTGGGATGTATAAAGCACAGCCACACTCAGGAGGATATCTTAATGACATAATGATTTGGCAGCTCACCGGCTGAGTTTGGGGCCGAACACGAGGAGGGAGACTCTATTGTGACGGCAGCAGCAGTCTGTGTGTGTGAAACAGGACCAGTCGAGAGCACTTGAACCAACACACTCGAAAGCGACTGCAAGACTGGAGTTGGGAGAGAGAGAGCCAATTTCACAGACTGTTTTAGTGTTGAAATCTGTTCAGTTGGTTTGACTGACTGCATGATTGTACAACCAATAACGCAATGTTTTTATTATAGATAAGGCTGATTGGCTGCATGTTTGATACAATCAGCTTTAGCTTATTATTTTTATTTCATTTTTTGTCAGATTCCAAGTTTTCATTCTTTCAGAAACGAGGCTCTATTTTCTGCAGATGAATACTGTGCAAAAAAGATTGTTTAAAAAAAAAAGATGATTAAATTATATATTATAGAATCCTGCATTCCATCAGATGCAAAACAACTACAGCACAATGGTCGAATAACCATCTTACTCAGATATTAGCTAAGTAACGTTTCTCAATGGACGGATAATTTTTACAAGTTGTAAACAATTTGACCAATGTTCAGTCGTATTTGGTGAATTTTATTCTTGCACAAACAGTAGCTGGAAACATCTTGGCTTGCTTGTGCAACACAGAGATTAATTTACTTTTGGTTTGTGAGAGTTCTTTAAAAAATGAATTTTAATTAAGGAAAACCTGGTAAAGGCAGTTAAAATGAAAATATATTCATATTTTTCATGCAGTGATAATTCAGTTACATAATCCCAGCTGACTGACACTGATGATGTTTAGATATGTCAGTGAACTATTTCTGCTGAGGTTTTTTGTTTTGACTGCGTGGACTCATGGCAAGGTGCAGATCTGATCGCAGAGGTTGAATGTAGGCATGGTCTCTGAGTGCTAGTTGAACCACACATTTTATCACAGCTGCCGCTTACTAATTCATGGCTAGGTTATGGTCTATTATCATACATGCTAGCTCTGATAAAAAATAATCATATTTATACTGTTGTTTCAAAGAGTGGATTCAGCAGGATAATTATGACCACCATGCGCTGTGTGGGAGCTTTTCTCTGGATCATTGCTTTCTGTTCCGCAGAACCAATTACTAAAGCAGGAAGCAACAATTTTTAGATCTTAGATCGTGGAGTTTTTCATGAAGTCATTGTGTGAGTTCTTTACTCCAAATGATAATCACCAAGGCCTTCTACACCTTTTTCACAACATGACACTTTACCAGTCTGCATTACAGAACAAGTTGTTGTGTAATTGTTGAAAGTACATGGAAAATAAGAAATAGTGTAAACTTATACTATGTAATTCCTATGTAAAACTAGAGTATTCATAGGACGGGAACAGGCAACGCATACGTAGAATGGCACATGGCAACAATGTGAGGGAAATCATCTACAGAAGTTTGTCGTAATTGAGCACTTAGACTAAGTAGTCGAGGGGCAGTGAAAGAGTGACCCTGTAAGTAAGGTTTACAGTTGTGTGTGTGTATTTTTGCGTGCATCTGGGTTTTGTATTCGTGCAAAAGAAGTGTGTGTGTGTGTGTGTGTGGGCTATTCTTTCAAGCCACAAAATTTATGTGTTTGTTTGTTGTTCGTGCATGCGCATCCAAGTAGCAAATGAATGTTGGGAAATTCCTCGCATTTGCGCAGGAGAAGCGTGCACATGTATATGCTTGCTTTGTTCTTCAGGAAAATACATACAAACACATGCATGCAAAATATTAAGATCCATTTATGGTATAAATGGTATAACACCTTAGTTATTGTAAACAGATCAAATAGCTTTGTGCTAACCTCATGTTGTTCAATAGCTGAGTTGAGGAACAGTTTGACACATTTGTGTCATATTGGACCCTTTTTTTTAGTGAGAAATTCCATTGATCTCTCTGAGAACAGTTTCTGTGCCTAATATTTTTATTAGATCTCAAATATAAAGACTCATATAAATGCCATGCTATGTTGATGTTATGGCTTGGGTTCTTCTTTGGCCGATGCTCCACCCTTCCAACATTTTTTTTTTAAATCCTTTTTAACAGATAAACAAACAAACCAGGAGAAACATAACCTCCTTGGCGTAGGCAATAAACTTTTAAAGCAAAGTTGACATAGCCACTAAAGAGCCACGACATGAACTCTGTTTATCCTCCACCACCTTTTTCCTCATGAACACTGACATGTATGTTGAAAAGTCTTGAATTGGGCATTTAACCTCCTGCCCTGTAGCTCGTAGCCACAGTTGGTATTAGGTCAAACATGTGGGTCTGCTGCACTGCACTGGAAGTAACCACTGGATGGGTTCCTAATGCTAATTTTTTCAGGCTTACCAGTTTTTGATCTCTTGTTTAATAGTTTTTATGTTTTTGGAAATGTTTAGAAAAAAGTCCAGGCCAACACAAACCTCATGTTATTTCAACTGCATTTGATACACGATCAAGAGTTCAGATACAATAATTACAAGCCCTCCGTGCTCTGTACTGAAATATAAATAAACATAATAAGTAAGTACTGTCAAAAAAACAAAAACAAAACCGGACAAACTAAAACCCCTGAATTACATGGCAGTTTCCGTGCGTTGTATCATTTGTGTGTGTGCATGTTTATTGTGTGTGTGTGTGTGCGCCCTGTGATTCTCTGGATGAGCTGGAAATTCACAACATAGGTCTTTACAGTAAGCCCCGGCCCAAAACTGTAATTCATTCTCCCCTTTTTAGCTCTGTAGTTGGGAGACATGGCTGCCCACGTAGGGATAACTCTATCAAGATGAGCAGTGTTCAGGCCAGTGCAGTAATCATAATGTAATTTGTTGTGCTCGTGGGCCAATTTGTGTCATTTCAGAGAACATGTCTTGTGCTTGGTGGCCATTCAAGGGCCGGGGCAAGGCTTTAATTAGAGAGGCTGAAATTTATGGACACTTTGTATTATTCTGATCGTGATTGGTAAGTAGATGGCACACACAGAAGAGGGACATTGGCAGAGGATGTAAAAAAAAAGGCAACAGGCTACGGGAAATGAGACTGGATGAAAGGTCGTGTTGGGAATTTGTTTACCAACTCAATGTAATTTTGAATTCTTAAAGGTGATTATTTAAAAAAAAAAGAAGTGAGAGGTTATGAATCAGCTCTCTGTGGTTTGAACTGTGTGTGTCTGCATCTGTAAGGAAAGCTGAAACCCTACGGACAATTGTAGTTCTAAATTTATCTGCTTTTGATTTGTGATAATAAAAAAAGGGGTGAAACATCTGTTCATATGACATATGAAAAACGGAGGAGGGAGAATTGGCCTTTCAGATGCTGGCAATGATTTGCTGCTGCAGCTTTCAAATGAGGATTCAAATGTTTTCCTTTGGAGAAAGTGGGATCCAGATATTTCAAATATGATGACTCAGCATGAGTAGAGGGCAGAGGAGAGCCTTTGGTTATCTGCCTCATGTTAAAGGAGCAATGTGTAGCCTCTGGTGACGTCTCGTGGTGATTTTGGAGACCCCCCCTCAGGAAAAGCATTGGGTGCCTGGGGGTTCATTCACCTAGAATCTAACATTTCTCCTAATTTAGAATCTCAGACAATATACAGTGTTAGCAAACTACTTGCCAACAAAGTTGGGAAATTGTTCTACTTAGTGATGCTGGAACTCTCCGGAGAGTCCTGTGGTTTCACAGTACATCCGACCTGGTTGGCCTGGCAACAACAACTACTCTTTGTGTGTATTGTATCAGTGTAAGTTAGCCCCAGAGGCTAACAGTTCTGGGCAGCAGAGAGTTAAACACCATCTGCTGGTAATAAAACATAGAAACTAGCCACATCTTTTCTTCAGTCCTGAATTGCCCACCTGCGCGGCCTGGATGTTATTGATGATAGCCACGGAATATCTTTCTTTTGTTAAGTCTGTGTCAGACACATTACACGAAAGTCTCAGACTTGGTTCCTGACTCATTTCTCATATTTCTAAGGGACAGATCGAGTTGAAGTCTCCATTATTGTGGGTTGTGAGCTAGAACTGGCTGTATTCAACCTTTTTTCACAAGCCTCAAACTTTGTGGAAAAAAATGTTCTAAAATGAAGAGGACTAGCTGGAGCAAGTGATAGCACATTAAAAGGTGCCAACTTTGACTTGGCAAAACGGGATTTTCAGGTCTCCTTTCAAGTGAGAATACATACTCGTATCCTACTTCTGGGAGTAACAGTTGCTCTACTCTACACTTAACTACCCAAACTGCACAAATCTTTTCACGTGAAAAAGTGAAAAAGCACTCAAAAGTGAAAAGTGAGTGACTTTCACTCACTTGTTCGTGAGACTCTCAAAATATGACATAATCCCTCAACATCTGTGTTTGGTTTGCTGCAGGTATCATTAGAAATGTTAATATTAACAGTAGAAATAAGCTGCACAGCACAGGTCGTCAGCGTTTCTTCTGACAGAGCTCCAGTCTTTCATTCAATAGCATTCTCACACCAACATCCAAATTGTGCCTCACACTGCTTTTTCTATGACCTCTGCGCACTTTAGAAGGCGCATTCACACCAAGATGAGCAGAGTGGAGACCACACCGCACGCCGGGCTCAGCAGCTCTGCGCTGTTTGAACAAGTTCCAGTTTGAGAGCAGTGGTCCAGAGGTGGGTTTGAGGTAGGTTCAGTTATCAGCAGTCTGACAGCACGAGCTCAGCTCTGTAATCACAGGCTCTGACAGATGCCTTCTCGATAAGAGTCCCGCAAAAGCTTTGGTGGAACACACAGCTGTTTCTGAATCCAACAATAACCGTTGCAGAGCCTCTCTTCATAGTTTGAACTTCCTCTAGTGCAGATGTATGAATGCGGGCAAACCTCTTTTGCTTTTCCATATTCAACCTCACTTTTCCGCCTGAATGTGTCTTTTCCTGGTCCACGCATGCATGTGACAGTTAAAGAAGAACTACCAGTCAATAATGTTCCTTCTACCACACAAGAAGAAATCTTTAGAGTCACATTGGTGTTCTGGTCTTTCCTGAATTGCTTGGGTGGGTTTCATAATGGTACTTCAGACTGATAAATCGCACCCATGGGAGAATCTGTACTTTGCACCAATCTATCAGTCCCCAGCCTGAGGAAAGCCCAGTGACACCCTCAGGCCTCTGCTGCCGTGGCGCCCCGTCATATTGCACATTTTTACGTAAATAGATGCCTTTGCTTCTCACCGTACGGGAAATGTCTTGAGTGATCGAGCGCAGGCCGCTGCGGTTTTGCAGATGTTGTTTTTATTGTGATTACTTGAGGAAATGTTTTGTTAGTAAAATCTTTTCTTTAGGATTATTTAATTGTAGTCCTTCAGTCATTCCGTAGGATAAACAGGAGAATGTAAGCTGATCCATTATTAGTCCACCAGTTGTCGTTTTTCTTTATTTTGCTAGTTCATTGATATTTACAGCACATCACTTACACTCTTATTTAATTCATTTATTATTATAACCATAATAATGATTATAAAAATATTAGTCATGTGGATTTCTAGCAAACATACGGGATATAATAACACCACGGTACTTGGTTTTTCTTAAGTGGAAAGGAGACAAGGTAATTACCCTTGGGGCAATTAGAGAAAGGGGCTGAGGGAGAAGCAAAGTCATTTTCTAACCCAAACATCCTGGTCCAAGGGGCCGGAGCGGCTGGACAGCCTCCTGGAGGCCGCTGGCTGGCTCACAGGGAGCTGCTTCTAGGGGAAGCAGATCAGCATTTGTTTTCTTTCTCTGGAGGCAGAAACCTCTGCCAGATGAACAGCACCTGAGACACAACTCCCCCACTGCGTCAGCAGAGGGAGTGATTTACTGTACTCGGCCTGAGAGCATTCAGCCCGTTTAATCACGCTGGGATCTGTACTGTCAGCCTGTGTTCGTTGGGATTCTGTGCCTTTTGTTCCCTGCAGTCACTTAAAGGCGGTTACAGCATTGTGCTTTACAAAATGCATCAATGCACAGCTTAATAATGCCAGCATACGTAGAAAGAACTGTGACGTGAATGTGTCTCTGGTCTATTCCAAGTGTGTAAAGTGGCTATGTCAACTTTGCTACAAGTGTGCAGTGTGTAGTCGTTTTCCCCCCTCAATGCTTTCAATGGGTTTATCTACTGTACAACAGTGTTAAAATCAACAGCCAATATCATAATAAAATCATAGACATAACACTTCCAAATGCACACATCTTTGAATGCATGTTTGCGTGTTTTGTGCTGCTTTTTGAAGTTTGAGATGCATTCATGAATTTGTGTGGCCAAATTTCACATTGTCAAGATGTCATCAATGAAATGGACAACCGACGAGTCAAAAAGGCGAAAGGGTTTAACCAGTAATGATAATATATGATGCATCACTGCTTATGTGGTCACCTGCAGCACACAGAGTGAAGAAGAGGAAACACTTTGCAGAGGTCGCAAGAAAGCAAGAAAGAAACCATGTCTTGTTCCACTGATTGTAAATTGATATGAGAGTCACACTACTGACAGCACGGGCCATGGAGCAGTTCAGGAGCTTAACGGCTTGTGAGTGATACCCATCAGCAAAGAAACGGGGCGGAAAGCTCCACATAAAAACCTTACATGAGAAGATGAGCTTTGTGGGAAAGTCGGTGGGTGTTTTTTTTTTCTCTCGTCTCTTTTTGCATGAATCAAGTGCCATTTCTTCTGAGGCACAGCAAGCTGACTTCATGACAAACGTAATCCATTGAATAGTCCTTCCAGTGAAGTTGATCCCCTCACTCCCATAATTTTATATAGCATTGATCTTTAAATATGTCCTGTGAACACAAAAAAAAGAGGAAAAGAGCGAGTTCACATTTGCGTTCACGTCTGAGTGAGAATTAGTTTTGGCATCTTGACAAGAATCTCTAATGAGCAAACACTGGGTGACATCATTTTGAGGTTTGGGGGAATTCGCTTGATTAGAATAACGCTCCACTCTCACCTTGGCCAGCGATGCAGCTCCTCTGCAGTCTGCCTGTCAAAGCCTTTCTCAACTGCTTTGGCTTCTCCCCCACATTGTGGTGTGTTTCATGTGGAACGGGTACAGTTAAAGTGGAAAGAAAAATGAGTGCTGGTGCTGACATTTTGTTGAACATTTTTAGCTGTTAACAGAGAGGCAAGCGAACCTTTTGTGGGGGTGGGGAGGTGGAGTCCAGTTTATTTGTCATTGTGAGTTTGCACAGTTCCCTCCTTGCTGAGATGAGTGAGGCTTGCCATCAGCTCTCTAAAAACAACAAGCCTCGCCTGCCAAACTTCCTTGATAATTAGCAAAGCATTTCACACTGTAGACAATCAAACAGGAAGTAGAAAATTGACAAATTGCGTGATTGTGTGTGTGTATGTGTGTGTGAGGATAGTGGAGTCAGTGATGCCTCAGTGCAGTAGACTGCAGTGCAGTTTGAAACAATGTGGTTTTCACGCCAATCAGCACAATTCCTGAATGTTCTTAACTTCTGAGTTCTGTAGAGCTCATTCATTTTCAGTTGTTCACTTCTAACTCACTCACTGCAGATCAATTTGCTGGGTTGTAGTTTAACATGACCACAAGTGGTTTCACTAAGGCTCTTCTAAGATAATCAGACCTGATACCTGCAAACAATCCATGATCAAACGTGTTTTAGTAATGCTTACATTTACATTTTTTTGTCATCTGTGCCTCCGTTTTCCTCATTTACCCTGATTGATCTTTAGTGTTGATCATATCTTGTCATTTAGAGGGAGACCAGAATCCATGTAGGTCGCCCCTCACTGCTGATATACAGACGAAGAGGAAAACGTAATCTTAAAAAATGGATTTCCTTTTAAAACATTCATGTACTGACTTCGAGTTTGATAAATGAACACAATAATCTGTTTGAAATAAGACTTTGGAATAAATACAGTCCGTTATCTGGACCATTGAGTTCTATTATTTTCCTAATATATTAATATTTCTATCACGTTCTTGATTAATTCCAGTTTGGTGTTTAATACCAGACATTTATTACAACCAAAATGAATGTGTGATTCAATAGAAAATGTGTTGGATGCATTTCTTTCCTCATTTCCATCTTGGTTGGCACAGTTAACAGTGAATTTCTTCAAGCGTTACTGCCAACAGGCCTCTTATTCTGACCTCTTTCTTCCAGAGGTTATTGGCTCTTTCTTCAACCTCTCAATCCGTTCTCCTCCTGTTTTTCAGGTTTTTTTCAACAAAACGGGAAAGCTATAATAAGCGGTTTGTTTGACAGTGAGCCACCTGATTGCACCTGATGATGCTTCACTGTGGCAAGGTGGCAAACTAGAATATGAGACATTTTGATTTCCCCTGCTCTTCTCAAGTTAACATTATCTTGTGCCAGAGCATTTACTTCTTTCCTTTAAGGAATTCAAAAGGCTATTGGTAATTATTGGGTGGACCTCTAGTGGACAGAATGTGCAAACATAAATATTAATAAATTAAATTTGAGCGTTGAAATCTGAATTGAAGTCAGATATTGCAGTTAATAAGGAGTACATTTTGTGCGGAGTAGGACACGTATAAACTGCTTATACAAATTTGCACATCCTAACACACACTGATCCTGGTCACTGCGACCCTTCACAGCCGAGCAAACAGAGGAAACTGTCACCGTGTCCACCGTAACACTCTGGAGAGTTGAACTTGACTGAAACATGTGTCTTCAATTTTAATAGCACTCCATTCCCCAGATGGCCTGAAGTGGGGGGGTGGGAGGGTCGCCTGAGAAGCTGCGTTTTATGTAAGAATAATTTGTGCTAAGTAGCTGGGCGATCTGTTTGTTACGCTAGAGCTGACAGTTTGTTTATGTTTCTTGAGGAGCATGATGGATGGGGCAGGAGTTGATGCTAATTAGACTAAATTGTTGCAAAGAATGCCGAGGGTCTGTACCGCACCGCTCAGGCCAGTTTCCATTGTTCCTGTGTCTTCACACTATGGGAGTAATCGAATGGAGCCGGGCCCATTCATCACTGTAGTGGGTGCCCAGGGCTGGAAACAAATGGCCGAACCTGGATGTTGATAGGTAGCAGAGTACAAGCTGCCTATTGGAGAGAGAGAAGATGTCACTATTTTTTCCTCTTCAGGCCAATTAGAACAGACATAGCCTGACCAGCTAGCCATGAAATTATTGTTTACTCAGCAAGACTAAGAAGCTCTAAAAAAAGATTAGAAGCTCTTAAGCACCTCCCCCTCCCCCTGACAGACCTTTTTTGGGGGGGGGGGGGGGTAATCAAGGTATTCTTATTCAAAATTATATAATTAACAAGTATAGACTATTTTTACACAGTATGAAGATACAATTTTAACTAGTGTAATAAAGATTTTTTGTTGCGTCATAATTCATCTACACCCTCTTAATGAGCAGCAGACTAATTTCATCAACAAAACTTCTTTAGGTCATGTTCATATAGGTGAGAAAAGACTCTTTACAAGGCATTGCAGCTTCACAGACTGAAAGATGGGGATAGAGTTCAAACAGCTGATAAAAGTTCCAACATTTATTCATTTTCATTTTAAAATGTCTGTCACTCAGTGATTGCAGCCATCAACTGGTTTACCTTTGAACTCAGTGATCTGTCAGTTTCTTGTCATGGGTTTAAGTTTTCCTCCAACAGAGTTTGTCCATTTGTTTTGATCTCTTTCTGTTAAGCATTAAATTATTTTGGGAACAAATAAAGTCTGCCTTGACAAGCAACCATACTGTATAAAGAAAGTAGATATTCTCTCTGTCAGTCTCTCTCATACATTCCTGCAGTCAGTGCCAAGATAACGTGTGTGTATCTATTCACTGAGCCTTGGACAACATACCTGGTGTGATGCTTTGACAATTCAACATATTTCACTCTTTTGACACACTTGGCTCCTCATCCTACAGGAACAAACATGATGCTGCATCTGCAAGTGATTAACCTCCAAACGTGACGTGCTACAATGTTCCAAGTAAAATGAGTGTCACCGTTTCTTCAAGGAAATGTGTGAAGTCCTCGCTAACAGAGAACAGAGCAGGGTGGACCCTGCACATGTTCAACCTCACACAAGCTCTCTCACTCTCTTACACACACACGCCCTTCTTGTGGCAGACTTCAGTGTTCTGAAGTGTTCCAATGTTCTGATCTATGTCATCAGTGTTCTGCATGAAGCCCATTCTGTTGGGATCACGTGGGTCAGATAGTGTTTTTGACCAATCAATAAATTGCATCCGGTCTGATATACTGAAACTTTACCTCAGCAGATTAAAAGAACAATCTCCCTGATGTACGATACATGCTGCCCTGCAATGTACGTCAGAATAAGTGCCTCTTCAGAAAAAAGACCTGCTTTTTAGTGCAATCATTTAAAGTTATAAGTAGTTGGAATAAATGCCCACCACGTTTTTATGAAGGATTACATGATATAAAGTTGGTATAAATTGACCAAACATAGCATTTTATTGAATCTTTAATATCCTAAAACCTATCTACAGTGACAGCTAACAGACTAAACAGACAGATGAAATCATTAAAATGCATGAGTAATACTGACATGCATATGTTACGCTGCCTTATCCAAACTCAGCAGACCTTTTGTTGTTCAAATATTTTACAATGACATTTATAACAAAGCAGGGTTAACATTTAAACATTTGGGTTTCTGTAGAGTTGAACTAATTTGTATAGAACAATTTAGGTCAGGGCTCAAATCACACATGGAACACTGACACAAACTGACTTTTCTTTGCAAGTTTGGCAGGTCCCTGGACTGGAACTAGTTCAACGGGACATCACTTTTTGGATGTGTTGGCTCTTTCACTGGAATATGGAAAAAAAAAATTCAGCCAAACAACGAAATGAAGAAGTGTAAGGTGCATTGCCAGTGCTTTTCCCCCTTTTTTATTTAAGTGTCAAAGTAATTCAGAGAGTATTTTTACTTTCACTATGTTCATGGAGGAATTAAACGTTTTGGGCTTCTGTCTCTGAAGCTACATGTGTGCCCTTGCTGGCCTTGAATTGTCAGAGGTTTATTCTTTTGGCTCAGCTTTACTTCCAGCAGTCTAACGAATGCAACATATTTAGGACCTGAATTATACGAGCAAACACATAGAGCAACAACATGACGGTAACTGACTACAGAGGCCGTGACTGAGGTGCATACATATTCATGCTGGGAAGCCATACTGTATGGGTGGGATGTGGGTTAAAGATTTTAAGGATTGGTGGCGGTGGGTGTGTGTGGGTAGGGGGGGGTAGTGTGAGGGGATAGAGAGAGGAAGCGAGTTAGCCTCGGATGGGCGAGAGTGAAACCCGAGCATGATTGAGTTAAGGGAAAGGAGACAGGAGCCCCAAGGCTGCCACTCAGATGGTGTGTGTGTGTGTGTGTGTGTGTGTGTGTGTGTGTGTGTGTGTGTGTCAGAAGTGGCTGCATGTCCGTCTCCACCTGCAGAGGCAGAATTGGTCACAGTTTACTGGC
>CAAKHB010003377.1:14734-25342 GCA_901007665.1 Aeoliscus strigatus
GCCCTGCTAGCAGGGGAAGATTGTGATGGAGTTATCTGGCCTGGCCCTTAAAAACGGCTTGTCATCTTGTGTATACACAAGGAGGTAGCATTAGTCTGTGTGTATGCTTGGATGGTGCCAGCAACATTACTCACAGCCCTTTTGGGAAACGCATAAAGCCTCGCCTGGTTCCTTTCGTCTCAGTGGAAACACACTCATTGTATCCTGAATTCTCAGAAGATACAAGGTTATACAAACAGTGACGGAGATTAGCAGGTTAAACTATTATCTTTCTTTGGGGATTGATCCTCACCTGCTGATCAGATTGTATGACATGGCTGAAAACATGGTTTAGCTAAATTGCCCATTGTAAAAGGCTCTTGCTGTTACCAAAGCTGCATTAATGTCATTTTTATTTTACCATTAATATTTTTTTCGGCTTTACCCTTCCCATGTTGTGAGATGCTGTTTTAACTGTCGGGAAAAAAAATGTCCCAACTGAATGCAGTATGGGTCCCTGCTTCACACCGCACCGGCACTAAGCAAAAGCAGATGTTATAAAGTTTACAGAAATCAGAACATTATTTTCCTGTTTCCATTGCATTCTTCTAAACACTTAGTGAACAAGCTTTGAAGTCACCCAAGAAATCTAGTCTGCGGGAGAAATGATAGGATCTCTCCGAGCAATGGAGCCAGGAAGGGGGTATGAGTGAAGGAAGGGAGGGGGTAAACGTGGCCGTCAGGTCTAGATTTTTTTCTTCCTATGTGATACTTCAGGTTGAACTGTCCTGTTCGCACAGTCTTCAGTGTGTCTTGCCCCCCACCCCTCTCTGGATGTGACTTGGGTTGCATTGGGGAGATAAGTTGTGTTTATCTGTTGTGTGTCTGATCATTTCAGCAGATAAATCCCACTGACTGTGTGAGATAGCTTCACCACAGGCAGTGTGCAGGACTGCCAGGGCTCTATGTTTAGGTCCAAGTAATATGTAGCCAGTTTGATCGCATACCCTCCAATGACATGAGTAATGTGGCTGCCTGGCAAGCACGTCCTTTGGGAACCTTTATGGAAAGTCCCCTATCACGCAGCTCATCTTGCACCTTCGTCTATGTTCATGTGGCCGGGTCCTCTTGCATGTTTTCAACTCAAGTCATGATGCAATGCAAGATGGTATCAACATGATCCCTGAATATGTTGGCACGATTTGCTCAAAGACGCAACGATGTAGCAAGACTACAGTACAAGTGTGACTTCGAAGATGGCTACATCTGCAGCGCATTAGGGTTCGAGCCTTCACAGTGTAACCAAGGGGGCTTTCACACCCTAAAAGTCCCGACCAAGGTTTGTGTTCTTGCTCCACTGTCTACATTTGACCCCCTTGGTTAGGGTTTCACACTGCGTAATTACCAGCGGACCACATGATCGACTGATGTTCTTATGTATGCTGCGTGTCCCTGCACGGGACATTGATTGGCTGTAAGGGGG
Source organism: Aeoliscus strigatus (assembly GCA_901007665.1). Taxonomy (NCBI): domain Eukaryota; kingdom Metazoa; phylum Chordata; class Actinopteri; order Syngnathiformes; family Centriscidae; genus Aeoliscus; species Aeoliscus strigatus. Next base: position 16,197 of record CAAKHB010003377.1, read on the forward strand.
TGTGCGTATGAGTTGCAGCACCAAAGCGCTCAAAAGTCCAAACTGTGGTTCAGTTTGGACCGAGACCACCTCCTTTGGGTAGACAAAAGTTTTGCTTCTTTGGTCCAGGCCATGGTCTGGGGGAGCTTTCACATCTGTAAATTTTGTTCAATTTGAAAGTCTGGACCAAACAAGGTAGGTGTGAAAGCCCCCTAACTCTACAGTACATGTTACTGCAAGTGACTGAGTCTCATGAGAAGCCAATCAGTTGCTGAGTATGTAAAGGAAGAGACCAAAGAGCTTCATCATCTTTTGATGCATCAGACTTGAATGTCATCGTCGCTTGGTTTTGATTTAGCTACGCAAATCACCCTTGTTACCTTGCATTACAAGCACAGGAGAATACAAATGCCTTGTGTGCTGAGCCAGCCTGCCTCCTCTCAGCCCTTGTTGTATACTAATACAATATGGCATTTGAATCATACACTCAGTGCGTGTCTTCATCCGACCTCTAGACAGGACCTCACAAGACAGCCACTTTGGCATTTCCTGCCCTCTCATCTTCAAGGCTTTGTAGAGCCGTGCATTCCCTTTCTCCACACATAATTCAATCGAGAGTTTGACGATTACTAAGCCAGGGTAGCCTCATTGCTTTCCTGTCGTAATATGTGGTGTAGTGATGCATCTTGTTTGTCAATGCTAGTTGAGACCTTTGAGTCCTTGCCAGGGTGGATTGCCACAAACTGTCCATTAGAACTCGCATGAGCTCTTTAAGATTTATAGGTGAGAGGTCAACCACTGTGTCTGATGTATATGTATTAAATGATGTAGTAGATTTGCAGGTATTTCAGTTTTTCACTCTTTGTTTGCCTTATTTCTTCTCCTCACGCTCTGTTGTTTTTGTTGGCTAGGTAGCTGATGATGCTGCAACGCTTGGAAAACGGCTGGTGTGATTTTTACAGGAGGACAGGGAACATGGGTCATAAAAATCTCCCCCTTTTTCCATCGTCAGGAAAAAAAACCATCCACCCCTCACCTTCCCTGTCAAAGCACAAGACCCCTGTGGGAAGTCTGTATCTCATGGAGGCGGACAACAGGGATGTGCACACACACACACACACACACACACACACACACACACTCTCTATCAAGGAGGTCTTCAGACACGGGCAGGAGCTTTCGCACACCACAAGAAAACACACATTCTCCAGAATGGTGGTTTGTGACGTGATGAATATTTCTCAGTGGCTCCAGTTGTTTTTGGTGCTGTAATAGGCAGTGAGTTTGAATCTCAGGAGACAGTAGAACAACAAGCAGCCATTCTTCTTGATCCCCTGGGATAGGGGGAGACCCATAGCATTCCTTCCTAACTTTTAACTGCCTCGCCGTGCCTGATTGAGAATCTGTCTGTCCATCTTCCCTCTCTCAAGAAGGAAAGTAATACATTTTATGACTCATTTATTTCGTTATACTGGTTTTAAGACAACTTCTAAATAATACAAACCACTGGATGCCAGTCTGGTGGCACTTTATGGGTTCCCAGAACCACCAAATTGGGATGGTGAAGCACCTTGTTCTCAGTGGGAAACATTCCTATTTGCTTGACCCGACCCATGGGCCACACTGGCCAAGTGGGATTTACCTTTTTTGTGTGTGCTGTTTAGGAAGTGCGTGCTTGTCAGACAGCTGCTTCAGGAACCTCTTCCGCTGCATGCTGTTTCTTCGGTGTGAAGGAGGAAAAACATGGGGTGAAAGATGGCCCTGTAGGACCTGAGCCAAACCATGAACGTTTAAATAAATATGAAGGGGAGGATAACCCTGGTGGTCTGGGGTCTGCTCCATGCTAATTGTTTTCTCTCTCCTCTGCCCTGCTATGGACAACGGTCAGCAATGTTGTTTGATACACCAGGACCTCAGTATAATATTTTCCTTATCTTTAAAATACTCAGATACTATTCAGGTTGTTTTTTCCCCCAAGCATTCACAGGTTTCTTAACTCTGAGATTGGTTATTTGCGAGCAAGAAACACTCATGTTCGCCTTGTGATGTCAAACCAAATCTATTTGTCTTGTTGCAGCATGTTGCAGTGCAGTGGTTGTGCAGTTAGTGTATTAACTGCAGCACCCCATGCAATAGGTGTCGAAGCGTTCTTGTCAGTCTTCAGAACATAGTAATGTTTATTCCCACTTTCGCAAACCGTTTTCAACTTTTAAAACTGCTCATGCGTGGTAAACATCTGAAATGAATTGCTGCTGAAGAATCTTTTCTCGCCCTGCATTCCAGCATTAATGTCCAACTGCTTTAATTAAAAGCAGATGAATTTGCTTCTCACTTACTTGATGCCATGTTTTTGGTTTGTGTAATTGAGCCTTAGAAACTATGTATGTGCCTCTGGGCTGACAATCATTTGGTACATCCCCATTAGTATTATTTCTTACGAAATGGAACAGTAGTGTTAAAATAGCAACACTTCTCATAAGAATAAAATTATTTCTATGGCAGCATTTAGGGAGATGTTTGAGCTGTAGATGTAAATTACACGGATTAATTACCTGACAACCTCTAATTTTTTAAATTAATTAAAAATGATTTTAATACTTTGTGCGCATACATATTTCAATGCTAAATATGGGTCCATTAAAGTAAAACAAATGTTTTGTGTTCACAGTGTCGAGCGTATTCCAAAGATAATGAACTGTATTAAAAGTTCTAATCCGTGAGTTACTGTAAAACATAAATGTACTTACACATTAGCTAATTGTAATTCAATAGAAATTATTGTCGACATTTATAATTCTGTTAATTTAATTAATGCCTCACTTTTTTCATGTTAAGTGGCAACCATCTGTCATATTTTTTTTGTGATGTGAAAATGACTCACCGTTCTGGGAATATCCATAGCAATAATGTAATAATAAATTTTTTTTTTTAGATTTATATTACGTCTAAATAACTTCTACTATTTCTGTTATTATCATAATCATGCAGTAATATAATTAAACTCTGTCTCATCTTTAGGAGTTATTGTAATTTTTGTTATTTACTACATGCCATCATTGAGACAGAGTTTATTGTCAATTAAATTCAGATTAAAATTTTGATTAGAAAATACAGAAGAAGGTTATTATTAGGAGTAGTAGTAGTAGTAATAATAATTCAGCTGGAATTACATTCATATATTAATTTATGTATGCAATTCTTATTTTTTTCATTTGCAAAGGCAGTGATTAAGGCCAAGGTGATTAAAAAAAACTATTTGGTTTGGGTTCAAGTTTTAAGTATGCAGATAAATACTAACACTACCTGCTATGTGTTACACTTTGGTGCAATATCATGAAAAGTGTCACATGGTAGCGTGAAACTTAACATTCCGTATTTAGTTACTATTTCTAAAGATCGACATACATCTGGTACAGCTCTTCGCAGGGTGAAAGCTAATGCTGGTCATCCACATTATGTTTCCATAGTCTGATCTCTTTTTGGCTTTGACAGTTACTTTCCATTCTGTCCACTGGAGCCATATGATTAAAATTCACTGTTGGACTTGTGAAATATCCCTCCTGTGTGGAACCGCTCCGTTGAGCAGGTGTGCATGCTTTGTTGAATCTTTCCCACCATGATTAAACCTGTATGTTTTTGATTATGCTGTGTTTTTTGGCTCCCCGCCGTCCTCAGGTTCAATATATATTCATTTTGAACTCGTTGCTGTTTCTCTTTTCATGTGCTGCTTGGCGATGTGTCTTAGCGGGGAGCTATATGACCTGAAATGGACTACAATTAAAGAGCCAAAGCTGGACTGCAGCTGTTGATTCATTGTCTCCAAAATCAACTCACATTTGAATCACCATTGATATCAGATATTTTGGGTGTAATCATGCTTGTGAGTTGAGGATGGAGAATAACAGGTAAATAATTGGGAGTTGAGGAAAGGAGGGGTGTGGCAACAATTTGAGGGGAACATCTAATCTGCCAGATGTTGAGATTGTGATCTGATTTTTGATTAATTTTTTTCCAAGCTTCAATATCAACTAGATAGAAAACACTTCATGGAAAATTACCACATGAGACACCGTCTGAACAGCTCTGTATTGTAATTCTTATAATTACCATGGAACATTGAACAACCAAACCACTTGTAAGTCCTGGAGACGTCCGAGTGAAATCCACTGCCTCAGGTCCACTGTGGTTAGCAAGAGTGCTACAAGGCACTAATGACACCTGTGATTTGTAAGACTGTCACATGAAGAATGATTTGAGAGGCGATCAAATTCAGATTCTTATGAATTTGCTTCCAGCTTAAATTAAGATGTTCACCATTGACTCATCTTTTAAATTGCAGTGTTGACTTAAAAACAATGGTTGACATCCTAAAATGACCACAGATAAATGGATAAACTGTGTAAAAATATAAAATGTCAGGCTATTTAAAATTTTCTGTACGTTATTTCTATGTTCTGCATGAGCTAGAAGTTTACATGAGATTTGACTTTGAATGTTGGATTTTAAACCTTTTGAACAATACAAGGTTCAGTTTAAGTCACATCATAATCTGAGCGAACTAAACCAAGTATCTGTCAGCTGATGACACTTTAGAAAATGCAAAGATATAAAACTGGCTATGAAAACTAGGCAGTTTCTCCCGCAATAGCAGTCAGAACCAAGGATAATGTGACTAGCAACCCAGAACCCATCCTGAACTCAGCCCAGTTTTCAGGGTGTTCCTGATGCAGCAAAGGCCTCAAGTCTCTGTAGCGGAGGGCCTGAAACCTCAGCTCTAAATCTGATGGGTGGATGTAAGACGAGACGGCCGGTAGAATAACAGAACATGCACTTTGTTCACCCCCAGCTTACAGTAAAAGCTCTGAGAATTACAGAGTGAGAGACAGTTTAACTCTGGGTCGTAAATATGTGTTTGGACTGGTTTCACTTTTTCCCTCCCTGCACACTTCTCCTGTGACGCCACTGTTACTGTATGTGTGTGCATGTGGGGGGTAGCTTGTTAAGATAAGCCTCATTAGCTGACCTACAATCAGATCAGTCTACCTGTCTAGTTGGATGACCATTAAATTAAATCTAGTGATGTTTGAGATAGATAGATAGATAGATGGATACTTTACTTTAATCTCCGGGAAAAATTCACATTTACATTGGAAGCTAGAAAAGTTTGAAAAAGTACTTACAGGTATGAAAAAAAAAAGAAATAGGTGTAAGAGCACACAGAGCTGCTGGAGAGGCTCCTACCCATGTTAGTCCCTTTGATCTGAATTAAAATCAATCAAAAATCTCTATGTCCAGTTTTTTTCATTTTGCATGCATGCACATTTGGGTCATGTGTTTACAATTGTCTTTTCCTTTTGCTCTTAGATACACACCTAAATGGTGTGCGTGTGTGCGTGCGTGCACGTGTGAGAAGAAAGAGAGAGGTCTCCCTCCTTCCCTTTCAGTCTGTGGGAGCGTCCCTGCCCAAACCGCAGCAGGGTAATAATCACTTAACCCAAATCAGGCGCAATCAGGACAAGCCGAGCTGCAGCTGGGAGGCACCCAATCCGTGGGGGTGAGGGGTGGCAGTGGGCAACCGAGGGTTGGGGGATTGGTTAGAATGATGCTGTGGACACTGATGACCAAGAGGAAGATCAAGAGCACCAGCCTTTGTAGTACCATCTTCGTCCTCATCCGGCTCCAACAGGGAGCGAATCAGCGGGGGGAAATTGGCGAAATCAGAGCTGAGATTTCCCCCCACAGTGTGTGTGTGTGTGTGTGTGTGTGTGTGTGTGTGTGTGTGTGTGTGCGCGCGCGCACTGTCTGTGTGTTTGGTCTACATGTGATTGTGCTGTTAGTGCTCCCCAGGCTCCTGCTGAGTCACCGAATCTGATCCTGTGTGATCCAGTGATTGTCTTCTGAGCTGTTTTCCTGATGTTTGTGTTGTGATGTAGGTCCTGTCACAGCTGCAGGCTCCACAGGAAGACAAACAAGCACACACACACGTGCACGCTGAGCAGCAGCGAATATTCTTACGCACAGGATGTCAAGCTTCTGTCAGATATCAAGGTTAAATAGGTCTAGACGTGCGTGTGTATATATACACAGGCTGGGTGGAACTATGACAGGGCTTAAAATCAAGGGAACTTATCACGTTTTGCTGTCACTTGTCTTCACTCTTCCCTAAAGCCTGTCACTGCTCACGCCTTAGTGACTCAAACCTGATCCAAGTCAAAGGGAGACTACAGCCATTTTGCATCATGGAGATTAGATTAAACTGTACATGGCTGAGTATGTGCTGTTTGTTGTAACACACTCGCTGTTGTGTGTAGCCTACCTTGTAACATCTGTCACTCATTAGCGCAGACAAACACACTGATGAAAATGACTCAGACCACAGGACTATTTCTGTTCGGATTTGTCTTCTTTTCACTTACGAACTCCTTTTCTGCTTCTTTTGCTGTATTCTGGTTACAGGAGAAGCCTTTCCACTTCGGTGTGTCTATTTAAACGTATGTTTGTACAGCACATGGACCGAATTTCCAACTGCATCTACATCTCCACAATTGAATTTTGCTTTGTTTAAACACACTCTTCAGTGCTGCCTCAGCGATGCCGCCGATCATGCGCCGAACCCCCACCAAAGACTCAGATGTATTTGAAGTGCGTCTGTGTTTGATTTCGGTAGGTTTGACATGTGGAAACTTAAGGGGTAAAGATCTCAGTGCATCTCTTAGGCATCTACGGGTGACTTTCCAGAACTATTTGTTGCCAATCATCTCCAAAGTGAATAGACTCCTGTTGCTGTTTATGTGTTCAGTCATGTTGGCTGGGTGGTCCTTCATTCGAAAAAGCAGAGAAAGAGATTGTCAATACTTTCATTATTTCTTTCTGGTCTTCTATAAATCACACAAAGTTGACGTGTTACCCGTTTTGTGAAACACATTTTATAAAGTCGAAGTGGGCAACGAATTGAAAGGGTCAGACGTTTTTGTTATAAATTTTCTCATTTTATTGTTCACTCCAAATTATGTTTTCTTCTGACCACAATTTCTTCTCATGCACTATTTTGCAAGGGGCATCTATTATGAGTGAAACCTACAATATAAACCTGTAAATCCTAAAAACTGAAAACAGAACTCGTATAAAACAATGTGAGACAAAGTCCACACAGTGTGAGATGAAGATCTTCTAGATTTACAAGAGACATATTTCTTTCCTGGGTGGTTTTATGACATGACGGAGTGGACGATGGGTGGAGACATTTGAGGACAATGTTTGCACTGGGGGGGCTGTTGACAAGGTGTTGAAATGGAACAACCCACATATCAGCATGGTGGACACCTGCCCCCTCTGGATGAAGTGACCCAGAACCCCCCTCTAAATCCTTCCTCACACAATGATGGGTTAGGGAAACACAGTGGCTTGGTTGCCATGGTTACAATAATAACCAGAAACGAAAACAGGCCTCCGGTTCCACAGTCTCATGTTTTGTTTTGATGGTGAAACACACACTAATATGTGACTCTTGCTGTGGTAAGATTACGTGTCGTTTCATGTGGATGCTACTTGGTAATAATCTCACTCGGTCAGTTTGACTGAAGCTCGGCCATCACAAGCCAAGTAAAGAATCTTGAGTTCTTTTATGTACATCTTTATCTGTAATCTTTTATTCTTCACTCGCTTCCAGTGGAGGCTCAGAGGATGTTGTGTAGGAAAGCTTATACCCAGATTTACTTCAAAGGTGCATTCGTGCAGGAGAGTTTTACTGGTGTTCCCGCTCATGCCTGAAGACATACCCTTTTATGACTTGAGTGTAGTTAGAATATTTACCTAGTTTTACTCAACTGTTGAGTTGTTATGGGATCAGATGTTATAATTATGGTCCTGTAAGCATTCAAGGACTTCAAAGACCAGAACTCTGATATCAGCTCGTTCATCAAGAAACCAAGCAACAAACTGTTTCCAAGTTCCCAAATATGCAACTTGTGCCACAAATTCTCAAAACAATAACAGAAAATTCCTAAATTTACTTTTTTCTTTCTTTCTTTTATTTGTCCCCAAATGTATCAGAGAATGAATTACAACTTTCAGTTTACTCGGTGCCCTGTCTCACTTGTCCCTAAGAGCTCAAACAAAGCACTTTACCTGAATATCATGCATGTTTAGTTTTCAAAACCGAGTGTTTTCCCTCTTTTTTTACTCTAACTGTCTTAGTTGTAGCTTTGATAGGATAATGGGAGAAGTTGCTCAGAGAGTGTGTTCGGAAGCACCTGACCCTTTAAATAGGTGCTGAGTGGACGGCCTAGGCCGGGCTGCTGAGGCGTGCTCCAGCTCTGTTGACTTAAGCATTCAGACTGAGCCATCAATCATCTCTGTGTGACGGCTCTGCCCCTGACCTCAACCTACTTTATCTGCTAGCAAAGCCTCCCACTCACTTTCTGCATGTAAAAACCAGCCCTGAATTTAAAATAAGTAAATGCCTCCGTCTTGCTAAACTCGGCTTATAACAGACATATTAGTGAATACATACATCTTAGCTCTCTAAAAAAGGCTGGGAATTTGTTGTAAATCCTTCCTTCCTACTTTCGCAAAACCACCGAGGCATTTGGAAAAGGTTCTTTGCAATTATATTTAATCATATGCGGCCCTTTCAATCAAGGCCAGCTCTGGTGATCACATTTGCATGGGTTTCAGGTTTTGCCCCTCACGTCAGTGCCATACCCATGCAGGCTCCGTGGGCTTGGACCACCTGGATGATGCACAGCTCTACTTAAGCCTGTTCTCAGCTTATTTGCCCAGCTCACACTGCCTTGTGTTTTATTCAAATGTTCATCCTTTGCTCTCCAGGTTTTTTTTTACTTTTTCACTTCACCATAGAACTTTTTCTACATTAAAGAATGAAAGTGTGTGTTTGTGGGTGAGTGCAAAGCGTTTAAGCAGAATTCCCAGATGCAGTGCCCCTGCAAAGTCCAGCTGACCAGCCCACCCAGCCTGTGTGAGAGCTGGCTTCCATTTCTCTTTTCTCTGTGGACCATAGAGGTCAGTGTGACTGTGTGTGTTTCAGGATGTCAGCTCGCTGTATGTTTGCCTACATCGTTGTGTTTTTAAGGCCGCAGAACATGTGCACATGTGTCCGTTATATTGTCTGCATATGCTCATACAGACAGGTGGCGATTTGAAGGGGA
>CAAKHB010003377.1:25514-75365 GCA_901007665.1 Aeoliscus strigatus
ATATAAAATAATCTCATAAAGTCTACAAGTCTGGACCTAAACGGGAGGGATGTGCACATTTCTTCCTAAAGACTTTCCCTTATTTTGATGACAGTGCCGTCTGTCGCTACATCTCCCATAGCTCGGAGGTGCTGGTGGAGGTGAAAGCCATACAGCACGCATAAAGAAGCATTCCCATTTATATAGGATTTTCCTTTCATTTGTCACCCGTCTGTATGTGTCACAGGAAAGAAACTTCTGTCTGTTATCCACCGCTCCTTATTTTCCCTGGTGAAAGGCAGCATTATAGCTGATTTCCATGACCTCAAACCAGGACCTTCACTCCCTTCAAGGCCCGTGTGTGTCTGTGTGTGTATATATATATTTGTGTGTATGTGTTTGTGTGCGTGTATTATAACTGCTTTCCATGACCTCCAGCCAGGACCCTCCTCTACGGCCTGCCTTGCAGCGCTTGTTTAGACAACAGTGGTGCACATGTTGGCTGAAATATGGCTGCTGTGCTCATTTGCTCGGGTGAATTAAGCTATGGCATGTGTGCTTAAACCCAGACGGCTCGCTGATTTATCCATATATTTAAATGATTGATTTAGGAGCCGTCCGGCCAACACTTGTTGAGGCTGAGATGAGAGAGAAGAAGGGCAGGATTCAGATCAGAAAATATACGGGCGGCTTGTGATATTTACGCCATCCATCGTGTGGCGAGGTTCATTATTCACATAGCTGACAGAAATTATTCAGGAGCAAAGCTTTACTTTGCACAAGATGGATGCTTTTAATGATGCACTGATTGCTTTTTAACATACTCAATCTTCAAATGAGCTATAAAATTTTGTTTATTATTGTTTAGTAGACGACATAGGCAATCTATTTTAATGTCATAAAAGTCAAGAGCAAAATGCGTCCTCCCATGGGCCTCGATACGTCAATGTGGGTGTATATGAGGCTGCGTGTGCCAGTGCGTTTTATTACCTGTCTCATTATTAAATGTGTCGGAGGCCGGCTGAGCTGGGACAAAACATTCCAGCTCCTTTAATGTCTCCCTCTCGTCTCTCCCTCGTCCACCTCGCTCCTCTGTTTGATAATACTTTTCCTTATGAGCCCATAAAACCAGATGCTTTCTCAGAAACCACCTCTTTGCCTCTGTTTACTGGGAAAATGGGCATCTTAACTTGAGTTTTAAGACTCAATATGAGGCTGTTTCTTTCATTGTTCAAGTTGAATAATTTTTATTGACCTAATCGTCTTGAAATGAGACTTCACTGTCAGTTAATTCACTGAACCCTGTTTTGAAACAGACACACTTTCAGTAGGCTTATGACGTTTCTTTATTTCCTCACTGCTCTCTGCTTTATTTCAGGATCCCAGCTTCTCTCCTCCACAACCTCCTCGTTCCATCCCTCTCCCATCTCTCCGTCTCTTACAGGGCTGAGTTAGGCATAAGCGAATAATTAGGTAATTGCCCTCTTGATTGAGCTCAATAGGAAACATTTCAATTAGGCTAAAACTGCACAAGGAGGAAGTAGGCTCTTACAAAGGGAAACATTCCTTGTCATGCAACTGTCAGCCCCCCGAGCCCACACCACGAGCCGGGATTAACTGGATACTAGAGGAGGAAGTGCTGGGGAAGAGGGAGGTTGTTCTAAAAAGCCAGGAGAAAAAAATGTCGTGTGTGTGTGTGTGTGTGTGTGTGTGTGTGTGTGTAAGGGGGGTGGCTTGGAGAAAGTAAGGGTGGGGCCTTTGAAGGAGAAGGGTGGGGGGTGACGAGACAGCAAGAAATGATTGCTACAATTACTGCTATATTTAAACACGCCTTCCCTCTGATATGATTTTCCCCGGTGATCCCTTGTCCAGATAAGAAGGAGACCTCTCTGCCTGCCCAGTCGCCTGTAACAAATTACGACCTCCCAGCCATAGAAGAGACACAATTCCTGAGTGTGGGGGAGAAAAGAGGTGAACCTCAATAGAGGAGAGGCCAAAAGCATACATAGGGAAAAAAATCTAATAAAAATATCTGTACAGGAAAATCATCAGAGCCTCAGAGGTGAATTAATTTCATGCACAATTAATTTAGATGTTAATATTGGTGTATTGCACTGCTGCAGTCAGACTGTCATCACATTCACCTCTGCTGCCCTCATACATGGGCCATGAAATTGAGGAGCTGGGCACTGACCTCGAAAAGAATACGGGAGCCTGTAGGTGTTTTATGTAGGTGTTTATCGTATGTGAATGTCTGCGTGGACAGGTGATAGCAAGAGGTGGGGAAGCTGATGTCTCTGTCTGTGGGAGTGTCACTGTGAGCAGCTATTCATCAGACCGTATTCAAATGAAATTCAATGTGAGATTATATAATGCGTGTGTGTCTTCATGTTGTGTATTTTTTTTTTTTAAACGTGTAAGAGAGAAGAGGCTTTGGCTCAGACTTTTTATCAGTGCCCCTTTGGGATGGTGTGTGGTTAGAAGAGTAAATGTTGGCCCATGTTAATATGTTTCCTGAATGTGACCCACCGTACCTGTGCAGTTTACCTCGCCTGCGATCATTCAGTAACACTGGGGGATTTCATTTGAGCAGGAAAGCTGCAGATGGCTGAGATATTTTTGAAATGTGCTTTATCCAAACTCTGAAAATCTTTAGAATAGCTCAATAATCACTGTAACAACGTTGGCAGCCTGCGCATTAGGGCACCATCAAATGGAAACTGCCCGAAAGCTTCTCCTGTGTAAATCCCTCATATTTTCTTCAGGCACCAGGGAGGATTATGCGAGGCTACTGGTTGTCTCCATCAAGGATGCAGGCTTGATTTTGATGCAAAAAAACACACATGGGAACCTGATTGTGTTTATGATAAAGTTCGTTCTGCAGTTTCATATGATCATGTTACATGTAATTGGTCCTGTATTTTGTCAGTATAAAGATGGTGTCTTCCTTAATTAGCCTCCATGAACATTTAGTTGAGCCTCTGACAACCAGATGTAGCTACAAGTGTTTCAGCAAAGCCAGTGTTATTAGCAATATTTGGTTAGTGACCGAGGAAGCGTGGAAAAATGTGTTTCTTTATATCATTATGTGTTGTGAGACTGTAGTGACTTTACTGATTTTAATATCCATTCTCATGAAACAACTGAACCTGCTTTTTATTTTCTTAACTTTTATTTTGTGCCTCCAATGTGAGTCAAATCACTCAATCCACTATTTTTACCCATAAAATGGCCTGGACAAGCTCCTAACTTGGGCCACGTCTTCCACCCCCATAGTCGCCCAAACACCCCCGTTATGACAGCTCCCAGCGCTGTCTTGATTTAGGCAAGGCGAGACACACACATCCGCAGTTATAATTCAGTAATTTGTGTTTGTGCATTCTGTGACAATTGTGACAAATGACTGGCCTGGAGTGAAATGCCAACCTGCCCCCACCTTTCTTGTTTCCTGCCCGGGCTGACGCACGCACACACTCCTCAGGTGTACACCAGGAGGGTTTGCGTGCTGAGCATGAATAGGCCAGCTGACAAGGGAAATGGTTTCATGGACATGTTTATTTTAAATGTGATCTTTATTGATGAATCATATCAACTCTACAGGGGTGTAGCATCATGTTAAGCTACTGGGTGGCAAGTTGGCTTTACACATTTTTTCTCTTCTTGTGGGGTAGCAAATCCCCAATGGGCCTGTTTGTATCCTCATTAGGCAACTTTTCTTTGCCTGCCTGAACACACACATGCTCACCGGTAGACAGTAATCATTTCATTTAGCCAGCCCCCTCATTTACATTTTCCGGGGCATTTTTCATCATAAGCGAATTCTGTCATCGATATTTGCGCTGTTTGCGTCCAAGCTGGCCTCAGCAAAACACGGAACTTATTATGGGAGCCAGGCACCGACAGGAGGAACCCTGGTAATGTTTTACCTTCGGAATGAGTTCCATTCCCATGGAAGTACTGTGCAGAATTAGGGATGTAATACTCATATGGAGCAGTTTATGAGGATTAGGAGGTTTTATTTAGTCTAAGGGGCCAGCGGGCCTTTTCTCCACAAACCTGCCCCATCCTATTCAAGCCTCTCCCGCCTGTTGGGGGGTTGAAAGCCATGTGGGATGACTGACTGTACAGCAGTTTTTGTGCTGCTGTCCCACCAATTTGTCTTTTGAGTAGACACCTGTGGCAGGTGGAGAGTTCACACCTTCTAGTCCTGATTTACATTTTAGTTGATCCTATGCATTAACAGCAATATGTAGCGTTTATGCTAGGATGAGCACAACACTGCCCTTGTGAAAAGGGATTGTTCATGAGGCAGTGTTTCATCTGATGATAAGTATTTGCGTGCGTGAATGTGTGTGGCTTTCCTCCTCCTCTCTTCTCAAAGGGAAACGTCTCATGTTCACTCTCTAACTCGTCCCGGTAGAGGGTCAATTGCAACCAGTTGGCCGCCAGTCTGGTCCAAAGTAAACATTTGGAGAGAGGCGACTGTACAGGCAGGTACCTGGGGGCTCAGTGAGTTGCTCCGTTTTGCTTTTCCTCTTCCTCCCTCGCTCCCCCCTTTCACCCTTTTCTCCCGATCTGTGCCTTCTTCATGTGTGGTGCTGGGCCATGCTGCCTGGGGGGCTCCACATTGTCAAGGTTACTGCATGGCTCCTGAGATGGTCCAACTGCTGAGAAGGCCTCTCTCTCATCTTCAAATGGGTCTGTCTGGTGGGTCCTGTATTGTAATATTTCTAGAAAATCACACACAGGAACAATATGTATGTACATGTACAGAGAATACACAGAGCATTCATTGCCTAAATTGGCAGTAATATGGTTTTCATTAAGCAGCTTTGTTTTGCCAGCTACATTTAGTCAGTCCAGCCAAGGGCCAATTTTGTTTTGTGTGGACAGAGAGGGAAGGTCTGCTGTCGATTTGCTGTGAAATGTCGGCGAGCACTGCAGGCCGAGGAGCGCGCCCCGCAGCTTGCAGCCTTTTTGAGTCTGATGGCAGGAGACTTCTTTAACTGGGGCTGGGGAGCAGTCTGCACAGCTCAATTTTGTCCACATTAATCAAACTCACATTTCCTCGCATCAGCCTGTGTGCCTATCAGCAGAGCTAACTTGTTAGCATAATGGATTCACGTGTGTTTTACACAGAGGGCCACAGTCTGAGAGTTATGTTAATCATTATTATATTAGTTATGGTAATTAAAAAATAACTTCAGTGTTTGTGTTTTATGATTTGAAATTCGAATATATTGGATAGAACTAAACTAATAATAATATTTTTAAAAATACTTGTCGTCTTCAATTTACATACGCCTTTCCTTTGTATGTAACATAACCACTCCTGTTGTCTCCGCATAAAATATCAAAGTCCATCATTTTATGGAGATTATTAGTCAAAGTGGCCTTTTTGTGTTAGCGCTGAGTTATTTCTTCTGAGGCAGACTTCCTCTTTGTGCGGGTGAGGGGGGTGCAGAGGGTCAGCGGGGGGAGAGGGGGCCGGCGTGGCAGCTGTCTGAGCGATTGAAAGCATGCAGTCAGACAGTGGGAGTGGGCTTTCCCTTGCTGTTCAGTCATACAGGTGCTTATAATTTGCCGCATGTGATTAATCATTGTTGTGTTTGAGGGTGACGTCTTGTTTAATGGTTCTGTCCATCTCCCTTCGTTCATTGTTCTGGGGAGGTCACAGCATACATTTACGCATTTGATATAGAAAATGGAAATTGTCCATTAATTAATGGGACCTTAATCTGTTGTTACATTCACAAATTGACAAACCAACATGTGTAAAAGTCTGCTGCACAGAGGCAGCAGTGGTGTTTTCCCTATGTTTGCTTTGGGTGGAGGGCAGGTTGGCTGGTCAGCGTGGCTGTAAATCAGAGTCTTCCTGATGGAACCCTGATGGACAGGAACCTAATCTGTCCCCAGTGTGCCATTATGTGCAACCTCCCAGATAGCTCCAGATCCTGCTGCTCCTCTCATCTCTTTCTGGCCTCAACATACACACCCACCCACACATACCTAGGTCCAGCGTGGGCTGGCCGGGATGGCCTCCTGGAAACCAGAGACAGTAACAAAGACACACATGTTGAACATAAACCAGTTGAGCTGGTGTCAAGAGTTCATCATCAGCATCTGTCATAGCAAAGCTGGTGCCCAAAAAGCATTTACTTCTTGCACACTGCAGCGTCTCACTCTTGCTCCAAACGTACACATGCCATGTAGTTACCTTTGCCAAACTGGCGTCAGTGATGGTTAAACATAAGCAAACTGACAGATCCTTTTAGGACATGTTAGGATCTGTCCCAAGACCCAGTTGGCTCCAACAAGAGCCCTCACACATTGCTGGGAGTCTGAGCCAAGGTGTCATCTGTTCATTTTATGAACCTTTACATATCCACAGCCAAATAAAAATGACATTTTTCCATTTGACCTTACATATTGAAAATTCTCCTTTTTAAACGTTTTTCAAAAGCATTTGAAGGATATTTAAAAATGAGAAATGAAATGGTCTTCAAATATTCTTCACAAACAATTATTTTTGCTTTGTTGTAAGAAATATTTCATGTGATGAATGTCTTGGAAACCAGACACCACTGTGTAATTTTAATAGTCTGCTGTAAAAAAAAAAATGTTATTTCAGCTTTTTCTGACAAATGCAGGATAAAAGGGACCACCAAACCCGTGCACGGTTAAGTTGGAGTTTGGCCAAGGAGGAGATCTTGACCCCTCAATTATGGGATGATGAAGCAATTTCTTTTGCGTGTTGCTGAATTTCATTAACTACACATCCACACACACAAAATAACTGGCTGAAGCTGTGAGTTTAATAATTTTATTTTGAACTCCGACTGACAAATGTTTAAATGCATGTGCAGCATCTGCACCTTATGCCACGTTTCTTCAAATCCTTCCTTCTGAATGCAGGTGAGCATGTCTATGTTTCTGTGATCTTTGGTTCCTTCCTCTGTCTTCACAAAGCCAGAAACTAGAGAACCATGGCAATAATCTGATGCCATCCCGAGACAAAACATGGATCTACTCCACTGGCAATGAATCAGAGGCTTTAGGAGTCAAAGAATGTTTGCTTGACCTTTTTCAGCATCACCTCGGACACTGAATCGGTTCAGAAAGCTGGTCCGCCATTCAGTGCCAGTGAAGCAACTCCACCGTTTGTCTCTTTAATGACAACTTCTAGAGAAGCTCGCCTCTCACGTCTATCTTAGGAGATATGCAATCGTGCGTCCATATTCGGGGTTAATTGTCTATGATTTCCAGACTTTTTGTTGTGCATTTTATTCACTCACACATGATAAATGCCTCTCCCTGTGTTTCCCCTACATGTTGATAGATATAGTTCTACTCTACTCCTTAGTAAGCCACGATCAGCCAGAGCTCTGCAAGGTAATTAGGCCTGATACAGTTTCTCTGCTGCTGGGTGAGTGGGCCCTCTGCCATAATAAAAGTATCAAAGTCACAGTATGACCCAGCAGACCCCCCCCCCCAATTAATTACCTCAATTAAAATTATGTTGATAAATCATAGACATAACACAAAACTACACAGCTGATTGTGTAATTATTGCAACAAACAGCCTCATGTAATGCAATCAGGGCCTCATCAGAATGAAACCACCAGTGCTTCTGGGTCTGTGTTATGCAATGTTTGGAAAGATACTGAGTGGGTTTTCTAGCATTATTTGTGAAGCGGGAAGGCTTGTGAGGGTCTTAACTTGTCCCAGGAGCTTTTATTTCAAGTGAAAAGGGATTGGTGTTGTGGATGGTATAAGGCTCCTCCCACAACCCTGTTTTTTCAAAAGCTGGAACATATTTTGACTGTGTTTAAGCAGTGATGGCTGAGTGCATTTACACTTTGGTAATGGCTTCCTGCCTTTAATTCTCCCAGCTTTGGACTAGAGGCATGTGGGTACTTACTTTTGGGTGCTTTTGCTACTGTCACAGGTCCTGCCCCTGCTACTTACTTACTTTGTCTCCTTATGTCCTCAGACTTGTCTTGTAACCAATAATAGACCACCCTGTCAGATTATTCACTCTCTCCTCTGCTGTGTTCCTCCGACCATGGATAGTTTGTGGACCAAAAGATCATATCACACTTAAGGAATGTCCGCTGGTTTTTCATTCCCTGCATCATTTGCATTTATGTACCTTCTAGCAGTTTTATTTCCCCACAATGATTGTATGTTTTGTCATTTCCATTATGTGTCCCAAAATGTCAGCCAGGCTTCCCTGGCAGTCTCAGACCCAATCCCTGCCCAGTTGGTGCTTGTAACCTCCTGAGCTACATCGTTACAGGTTAGCTGTCCCACAGTGTTTTTTGTAACTTTCAGTCTCTGTGAGCAGTTAACTGTTATGACACGTGCCTCAAGAGCCTGTTAAACATGGAATTGATTGTATTTTCTGTTTCTTTAAAGATGAGTCACCTTCTGAAATAACCTCAGTGTGAATGTCCACTCGGCACGCTTCAGCCAGTAATGGGGGAAGCTTCAGTCTGTCCATATAGACACAGGGTGTTAACAACTAATTAAAGAATTTATTGCCTCACTAAAACTCCATTATTGCTGCTCTCTCCCAATTATTGGCTCTATTATCAGCTTTTATGGACTCAGGTGAGCTTCCGGAGAAGGTTGTGCTTGTTTTGCTGTCGAGTGGTCAACTTCTGTACAAACGTTGATTTCAAAGATTAAGTTCAAAGGTTAGAAAATTTTTAGTGATGAATCATTTTTAACATCACAATGGAGTAATTGCTCATTTTCCTTCATTGTTACATTGAATTAAATACCCTCCAGCAGTTGCTTTCTCTTCTTACAGGAAGACCGCCATCTTTTGTGTCGTGCTCCCATGTGCTTTCCATCTCTTTCTTTCTCTCTCTCTCTCGCTCTCCCTCTGTCTTACCTCTTTGCAATGTAAATCAGTCTTCGTCTCCCCTCTGTCCACTAGGTGACAGTAATGACACGGTACGTCCCTCTGGGGGTTGGGACAGGACGAGGTGTAATCTTTGTTTATACAAGGTGAACCGGCTGAAGACGAGAGGTTAGAGGCTGGGTGGTTGATGTTGTGGTGATAAGGTGGTGAAGATAATAATAGTGTTGTCTACGGTGGAAAGCCCACTTTCTATACAGTTACTATTCTGCTTCACATCACTCAGCAGCATATAAAGGCTGGCCATATAACAGCCCATTCGTTGTGCTCCCGCAAAGGCTCAAAGAACAATGATGGAATGAAGGAGCTTTATTATTTTGTAACTCAGAAGCAGCAGCACTGTTATTATTTTCATCTTTGAGGGAGTGATGACGGTTTTATACCTAGTACAAGCGGGCTAACCATCTTAGCCAGTTTGCAGCTCAAACAGGACACATACCACAGCGTTTTTTTTTCTTTTGTTTGACAAATCCTTGTATGCCTGTCAGAAGGAGCAGTTGTTAAAACACTGTTATTACTGTATGAACCTTGATGTTTATACTTGGATTCTTGTGACGATTGTGAAGTTCATGCCACTGATGTAAAAAAATGTCAACAGTATTAATATAATTCAACTTGTCTGCGGTTAGTTTTATTTGTATTTGTGACAAGAAATATGAAAGTTTTCTTCTGTGCAGAATGCATGATGAATAAAAAGATATGAGTGACTTTTTTTTATAATTGACAGGAATTACATCTTATAATGTACTTGTCACATGGACTGAGAGGTATTCCTAATTTTTGTCCAACGGAATTTTTTAGATTTACACCAGTACTACTTAACAATGCCACAAATTACAGCATTTATGTTTTTTATGAGCGCCCCTCTTCAGCAGCATTAAGGTAACCTTATGAACACAAATTCTATTCCAGATTACATAGGGAGGATGTATTGCTCTTGTATTAATGAGTTTATTGAAAGAAGTGGATTTGATAAAGTTCAGTGAGCCCATTTTTTAAACTTTAGATTTATGATTTCAATTTTAAATATTGATTTTTGAAATAGCTGTATTTGTGTAAACCACTCACTCAAGCTTAAATTTCTTTTTGGCATTCATTTGTGCAGTTATATATATATTTTACTTTGTAAGTTTCAAATCCCCAACAACTGGTTGACAATTATATATATTGAAAGTCTACTCTGAACGTGTTGCTGTGAAATGTATACTTTTGTTCCTGGATTACAGCAGTTTACATAGATGGTGACAGATGTCCTGGAGTAGTTAAAATCCATTTGTTTAGAAAGAGATTTTCCTGAAAGAATCGGGCCAGGATGCCACGGAGCACTTCCTCTCAAACATCAGTTACACCAGGTTTTGCATCCATTTTGTGTCCTTTCAGTCTCCGCCTGTCACCCTCTTCCGCACTGCTGGTGCAGCCATTTGCATCGGGCGATCATCTACAGAAGGAAAATGTGACCACAGGTGTTAAGAAAACAGTGACAGTAATGGAGGGGGGAGTCTCTGACACAGACAGCGCAGCACTCGGCACGGTCTGTCTGTCAATCTGTCACTAATGTATCATTAGTTCGTCAACCTGACCCAGCCAGTCAACAGGGCACACACCTTATTCACACACACGCACCGCCATCAATATCAGAGTTCACCTTAAGTTTGACAGACAGGGACATACCCAAACTGTCTCTCCACATAGCCCGTGGGGAGAAATGGACCATGACTACTCACTATCAATCTAAAGTTGACGGCACAATCAGCTGAAGAATCAGCCTATCAACTCCAGACAGAATTTATTGTCATACTCGTATTTCATGATGACTCTCATTTTTTAAATTTAAATAACAGCATACAATAGCTGATTTGGCCAGTGTAAACTAATGAGGAAAGAAAGGAATGTATGCTTTTGAGGGTGTTGTCCAACTGACTGGGGAGGTTTATTCTTTCTCGGTTATAGTGTGATTTACTCATGGAGCAGGATGTGCTGATGTTGGTTTAACATAGCATTATCCAGACAGAATTAGACAGAAAAGGAATTTGTAACTTAATGAAGGATGCGATTAAATAGAAAGATAAGAAAGAACAATGAAAATGATTTGCATCGGTGTCTGTGGCGCTGAGGGGGCGTCCAAAAGCAGTTGAAGTCCAGAAGGGCACTCTGAAGATCACATACACCCTCCAAGGACATGAAAGCAAAAAACAGAAATTGTTTTATTTCAATCATGTGAAAACAATTCTAGGTTGTTATTACATTATTTGACCCATTTCTTACTGCTCCACGTAGCCTGGTAGTTTTTGTCCTTATGGCTCTTGTGAAATTTGAAAATAGATATGATCTAGTCAAGAGAATCTTTAGAATAGTTATTAAAATGTGTTAAAATACCAGTTTATGAGCGCATGATTATACATTTCATAATGGACCATATGATCACTGTAAAGATCTGAATTGGTTAATCTGAACAATTCAAATTGAAACAATTCAATTTTTACTTCAATTAAATTTCATTCAAGTGTTACTCTGTCCTTCTGGTTATCTTCTCGTGCTGCGTTCCTCTGTTTCTCTCTTTCCCCACCCATGTCATTCTTCTCCCTCCCTCCGTCCCTGTTGCTTTCACCCCATCTTGTCAAGGAAGAAGACCATCCACATGCAGCCTTGGATCTGCCTGAGGTTTCTGAACCTGTAAAACAAAGGGTTTTTATGTCACCAAGGTTTCTGTTAAAATAGTTCTTATGCTAAGCATCAGGGAGCAAGCATCATCTTGAAATTGCACTTCACAAATAGAAACTTGATTTAAATAAATTTGTAAAACTGTATGAAATCTGAAATGCATTTGATGCTTTCTCACTTTCTGTGTTGTCTTTTGAAAACAGATACACTAACAAACCTGCAGACATGTTAGAAGACAACCTCACTGTCAGAGGTCAATGCAAATAAACCTGAGGCCATCGTTTAAGTTTAAATACATTTTCCAGAATTTGAGATGTTCAAGTAGTGACGGAATTCCCAAAGGTCAATCCCACTAAGTACAGAACAATGAATTATTCAGAATGAATTTTAGATTCACTTTCTGTTTAGAAAATTGTAGAAATTCTGGTTAGAGGTGAGAACATTAAGCCCCAGTAGCCGTGGAGCCCTGAGGAATGCTGGGATGCTTGCTCTTCAGGTCAGAGGTTTCTGTTAAAACGTCCTCCACTGTCATCTGAGATGGCTCCGCTTGTTTTTCTAAGAACCCTTTGAGCTTTCTCAAGTGCAGAATTAGGGACTGTTTGGGGAGTTACCCTGGACACTTCTGCACTTCCGAAGGAGCCAGGTCGCCCCTATTGGTCATCTCTGTGATGAATAGCACTCTATTTCACTCACCCTCTTACAGATGCCCTCAGTCTCTGTATTTTTTTTCAGTTTGTATTTTGTAAATTTTAAGTTATACTGCTTGCTGTAGGAGGTGGAGGGAATGTGCTGTGTGTGTTGGTCATTATGTTTTCACGCTACTTTGCTGAAAAGAGAAGAGATGAGATTGTTGAGCACCTTATCCCTTTTTTTATACACTTTTTATACCTACAAGTATGCTTGGTTTGGGTGTAATTAGATACTAGATTTTATGTTCATTTGGGAAAGGTAAGCAGTCATTAAATATTAGCTATATATGACTATGGATGTCTACTTCTGCAATTATACCTCAGTCAAATTGGACTGAATCTAGAGAAAGCAGCTAGAATTATTTGAATTAATTGTTTTAAATGGCACCTCTGTAAAACAGTACTCTCCATTTTGGCTGACGAAAAGAACGTGAAAAAACCTGAGCTGGTGAATCATAGCGCCCGGCACGCCTGCTGATGGATATCACATTACTGAAGTTGACAAATTGAGGGTGAGCAACAGCTCACAGGGTTTGTTTAGCATTCCAGATCTGATGTTTTTGAAAAGTATTAATGGAGGCGCAGGAGATCGTCTGAGATATCACCTGCAGGTTCAGTCAAGAGCTTTGTCAAAAAACAGAGTAGACCTGTGAGGGGAAATTCTGTCATCATGAAACTCACATGCTTCATATCACGGCTGCAAACCACAAGACCAGCCGCAATTATCTGCTGTGGATCTCAACTAACCTAGAAATGTCTTGTAACTATTAACCATTTTACATGTTGTTACCTGAAAATCTATGTGACGTCTTCGTCAGAACGTGCATAAAATCTATAATTAGTAGTTATAATAAAAATTCAGATTTATCTGAAAATTACAAACTTCAAATTAGCATTTACTGGGTGAAGTAAGCATGTGAACTGACTGACCAGGAAGTCTCTCATGTACTAGTTCATTTAACTGTTGAATTTGTGCTTCCTGTGGCGGTGACCTTCTCCCTGTGGCTGCTTGGAATTACATTCAGTGTATGTCTCTGTGTGATGGATGGCACCTGCAGCCGTTGAGCAATCGCTCCCTGGTGCGCCACTGTTTTGTTTTGTTTTTGCGTGGGAGCAAACTGCATGCATTCCCGTGCCAAAACCAACTCAGATAATCATCTCATCTGTGTGACGTATGATCTTCTTTCTTTAAATGACAGGTTGGCAGGAGACCTGGTATGTCTGGCTAATTTAGTGAGGGCATGTGCTGTGCTACCAGTGAGGCTTCATGTTGGTTCTGTTCCAGTCGGAATGATGCATCAATTTCCAGAGCCCCCCCCCTGTCCAAAAGTGATCTAAGATCATCTCCACAATGTGCCATGTACTAAGTGTGTGCCGAGCTCCTTCCGTGGAGCTCAGGTTGTTATCAGTCGTCCTTTGCCTGACTGGTCTGGGTGTTTCAAGTTTGTCTGTGGAATGTCCAGCATACTTCCGTCCAACTGAGGATTTAAATTTCCATGTGTAACAAGAGAGAGAGCGTTGCTCGTCCTGTTCGGCATCAGTTACATCTCTGAAAGGATGCCCACCCGTTATCTTCTGTTTTATCTGCGACGTCTGTTGGGCATGTTGATTGAAGACGTACTGTCACCACTCTGGCTAGTCTTTGCTGTTTATTGAACATTGAGCAGTTTGTCCACATGTGAAAAAAACGCTCATTTCCCCTCCTCTGTGATCACAGAGTGAACTGAGCAAAGTCATGCTTATAGTCTTAACAATATGAAGATGCATAACTCGTAAACTTCTATAAATGTTTCCCAAAACTTTACTCTTAATGGCCTCAAAACACCTGAGATACAACCAGTATTTACATGAATAATGAAGCAGATAGTCTCTCAAAAGTGCATTTTGAAAGTTCATCTTCAAATGTCGCAACTGCTGCATGTTCAGTCATGCAAATGACACACAGTCACTACCTGGTTACTGGTTACACATGCTTCTGTAATGGGTGTTTTTGACAAGTTCAATTCCAGACTGGACATACACATCTAAATCCAGAATGCATCAAATAACTATACTGGTGTCTTTTGGTGTATTTCTCAGTTAAAGCACAATTAGTGTGTAGAGTGTTTTGTTGTACGGGTACCTCACTTGACATACACGTGAAACGTGGCAAATTGTCCCTTTAACAGGGTAGTTAATAAAAAAACAAACGTTATCACACGTATAACACACATTATCACAATAAAAATCACCATCTCACCACATATTTGCAGTTTTTACACCTCACAATTAGCCCTTGCTCTGTATCCTTGTGCGGAATATATGCATGGCAAATTGCAGGCTTGTTGTTTGTAAGTGTTTAATGGCTGTGCTCCAGACGTTCCTTTTTCATTAGCACCTTTGCCTAACAGTGTACGTGTGTGTCTGCTAGGCACCGGATGACAAACCCTGTCAGCTCTATTGTGCAGAAACAAAAGAACCTTCACCTAATGGAATCTCCCAATATGTCACTTGCTGTTGCATAAACCAAACCAGTTGACTGTACTGATCCACCCCTCCACACTGTGTGTCTGTGCAAGACGTTGGCAGCAAACTCCAACTGGGTAGAAGACAAATGAAATCAACATCATCCTTCGCCATCACAGTGATCAGGATGGTGCACTCCCAAGAATGTGTGTGCCCACTTTTGGCAGGCTGAGAGATCAGACAGTAGTGTGTGCTGACAGATGGGACAGACAGACGGGCAGGATGCCTGGGGCCCCACTGGAATGACGGGCTGCCTCCCAATACTGTTGAGGAGAGCACCTTTAAGTTATTTAAGGTTTTGGCATCAGCATGCATCCTAATCTCATTTGAATGTTAAGGGTTTGACTTAATTGAAGAGCCAGACAAACAATCACACCTACGGGCAATTTCGAGTCGCCAATTAACCTCAGCATGCTTTTGGAGGTGCAAGCAGGAGTACCCCGAGAGACCCGTGCTAAAAGAGTTCTAGGTGAAACCACCTGCTTGTCTGCCTTCATTACAGAAAATATTAAAGACAGATAATAAAGACAAATGACACTGGTGCACCCACCATAAATGGACACATTGTCATGTTTAATTTAGGTTGAATAGTTGAACCATCAGGTGAAGACAGTGTAAGTGCATATAATTATGTTAGGAGATAATGCACTGTACTATAATATTTTTTTATTACACTGATGATTGTCAACTGATCAGAATGCAGTACATTCACAGGTTGCATCTATTGTGGATCTGTCATCAATTGTACAAATACAACGCCCACTTCTGCAGCTGTTTTTCCAATTTGAGTGACATGGACCAACATTGTTCTTCCTTAACTCTGCTTTTTCTTGACTGGATAAACGTTCAGTGTTTTCTCTCCTCAACCCTAAACTAACAGCACAGAGAAGTAGTAGCAACTGCAGACTAAGAATATGACAACACCCAACTCAGTCACCTGAATAATATGTGCGTACGTGCATTTCTGCAAACATATTTCCGAGCCAAAAATATGTTCCTTATCACGATTTCTAGATCTATCAGCATAGGGAGAAGAACACTAAAATATGAGTTAGAAATTTGCATGTGAAACCCCAAATCATAAAGTCAGGTCACTGCTTTGTCGTTTCTCAGGTTGTAGCAGGTCAAAAACAAGACACAAGAAATTCTGATGATCTGTTGTTTACACATTTAAATCCATGACAACAATGGCGCTTGGTTTTGCACATTAACAAGCGCTAGCAGCCTGTTTACATCTTGGGAATAATCAGAAATTTATTTATTATGATTTATTAAATTAAAAATATCTGAGCAGTAGACATCACTAAATGTGGTGTCATTGGCTGCATAATTCTTAAATCTAAATTTGGTCATTTATTGGTTAATGTTTGCTGCCCTTTGCGTTGGATTTAGGTCCTTTGCTGGTCTGGCACATCTGATAGTTTGCCAGGTCAACAGTAAAATTGACTGCAAATTTTGCACAATGCCAATATTTTGAAACAATCGTAGTCTGAAGTCCTGAATCAATCAAAGTCAGTATGGGTCCCCCAACTTTGGGTAGTTGGAGCTATGGACTATCTTGATGTATAGCCCATTTCTGTTACTTTCTATAGCGATTTATATTTCTTCGCAGGTTGCTTTTACTGTGCACCAGAGACGGACACAAATGTTTGTGTGGTGTGTCATACAAAAGTCAGTTAATTATTGTAGTCTACCACTTTCTCCCCTTTTTAGTTTTTCTTCAAATCCCAAGCACCTGTCCTCATCTGCCATCAGCTCTTCTCACGGTGTCTCGTCTGCAAGGGCGTTAGACAGATACTCAACTAAACAATCCACTTTTTCATGTGTGCTTGTCATCACTTGAGTCTTTCTGCAACTGCCATCTTTGTGGAGAAGCATGCATCACCAACTGGCATCTAAAGGCAGTGGACACTGAACTTACTGGATGTAAAAAGTACTTACAAATTACAAAAAGTACTACAAAACCAAAGGAATGGTGTTGAAAATCGGGGCCACAGTAGGATGTCCTTGCTCTAATATTTCAAGATATGGGAAGTAAATTTCTTTAAATCTAAGCTAAAACTATCCACTTGAAATGCCAACAGGGATTTTCTTCCATTGTTTGCCAATCTAGTCCCAACTTCAAAACCTTTACTAACTTTACTAACTAACAAAAGAAGGTGAATATCCTGAAGTAAATGGATGAAAATGTCCATGAATTATGACTTCCACATCTGCTGGTTTGTTTGTTGGCAGTTCAGTCTTTGTCAAATAAAACAGTTTGAGAATACATATAATAAGACAGTGACATTTTAAACAGGTATCAACCATGAGGCTTTGAATTCTAAGCAAGTCCTAATGACATTTCCAAATAGTAAAGCCAAGCGTGTGATGATTAGTTATATAATCAAGATGTTTTATGTGTGTCTTTATTGCTATCTCACCAGTTTGCAGGAAGATTACTGACCTTTGCCTTCTGCCTGTGACTCAAGAGCACTTTTTGTCGTGGAGGTTTTTCCCTTCTCCCACTAATAGTTCACCTGTTGGAGCATGTTTGGCCACTTCCAGCATCTTTTTGTTTGCACAGCCTGATCGGGCATCTGATTACACTGCAATCTGATTCACATGCAACTGTAGAAAAGGTCACTTCTTTCTGTGGTATTTCACTGGAAAATTATTTCCCTGGAAAACCCCCAGAAGACACACTCTTTTATAGACAATATGTTTAATTGAGCAAATTAGAACAAGCCCATATTGTACAGCAGCTGTGTACACACAGTGGAATCTGCAAGGGAAGCCCTCAGAGCACCAGTAAAAGGATGCAGTGAGAATCATGACCTTAAAAAAACACTTGATTGAGTCAGAAGGCCCTTGTACAAAAGTAGTGGCTTTTCAGCACAGATGCACATAACTGGCATGTGTGTACGTGAAACCTCAGAGTCACTCGCAGCTCACTTGGTTGCACTCATTCTTCAGCTTCTGGCACATTAGCGATGTCCTGGGTTGAAATTGATTTTTGGAAAGTCCCATTGAACCAGCCGTTCATACCCTTTGTTCCTGTAAAGGTGACACAGGACTCCAAACACGACAAACTACTGGCATTTAATTAGACAGAACGATATTCCCAGAGACACGGTTTCCTTGAAGGCATTGTCTGGCACTGACTGGCTGTCAAAGCCATCTGGTAGCAACAACAAGTCCATTTACACCCTCATAAACAACATTGAAATGAAGGAGGCGAAAAGGTGGCATGAACAAACATTGACCGACTGAATGAAAGTTCGCTAATGTTCTCATCAGATTATGCCAAGTTGAAATGCAACACCTTGCATACATCATATTTTTCCTGCTATGTGATCCTCCAGGGCTTTAACAATCAGTACAGCTTCACACTGGTGTTTAGAGCAAGTGTATACATAGAAATGGAAGAAGAAAAACTCACTTCACAAAGAGTGACAAGACAAAGTAGTTTTGTAATAGTGTAACTATTCATCATTACTAATTGATAGACTTATGCTTCTTTGTTGAATTGTTTCAATACGGACCACTTCACTGGCCAGTACAATAGTTCCTTCGTGAATTTTCCCCATTTTTCACTGCTGACTCTCAGAAACATAATTATTTCATCCCCTGCTGAGTGTGTGACGATGCGTCAGATATTTGAATATTGATTTTCATGACTACTTTGTTCTTTTTTAGGTCTGGTGGAGATCTGCCTGATGCATCCCCTCGACGTAGTCAAGACAAGGTAAGTCAGCCATTTAACCACCTTCAAGTCATCTTCACCGGCTCCTTTCATCAGGTGTTAGCCATGTACAGACAAACTGAAGCCATGACAACTGTCACAACTTTTGGCCTATCAAGCCTTGCTGATTTCTATTTTCACCCAACTAATCTGTTCCATACGCTCATTTTCCAAATGAGAACATGATGTCAATTGCTTCAAAATTGGTTCTACAGTTGTTATTGTTCAGCTACATTTATATTCAACTGAATGTGAAATCGTTCACAACACCAGGTAGCAACTCGGTGATTATATCACAACCACGACGACGCTAAATCAGGATGGAGACTCCACCCTCTCCGGCCAAATACAGTTACCTCTGGGTGCAAAACATCAAGATGACAACAGCCAGATTGCTCAGCTTAAAAATAGTTTGCCACAAACCAGTGGGTGACATTACACTGACTATGAGCACACATTTTTGCACAATCTATGGTAAAAAGACATTTTTCAGTTCACATCTGCCTTGAATCCACACAGTGGGCTCTCTTTCTGTGTAGTGAGTCCTGAGGATACCACGTCTTCTTTTCCCCAGTTAAACACGCCTGGCCAGCTCTGCCTCATTCTCCATACGTCAGCATTAATGCCAGAAGCCTTAGACATTTTGTGGAAAATGAAATGCATCATTTACCCTTTTATTCCCCACACAATGTTAGATGTTTTATGTTTTCAAATTACTCAAAATCTTTTACCGTATTACATAATTGAATCTTCGCCTTTCTTCTTATTTAGTATAGCCTGTGGTTCCTGAAAATGAAAGGAGTTGCAGAATACGTTGCATGCCACTGAAAGCATTTGCTGTATTAAAATGGAATGTTTTCCGTTACCATCTCCTGTTTGTGTGTTACGCAAGACTGGCAGCAGACTTAAGCTGAGCTGAGGAGTGATCAGGAGCCTCACACCACAGTGTCTCAGGCAGCCATAAACAGGTCGTGGGCCACTACTAAAGCTTTATAGTCTTTCACAGGCTGAGCCAAGACCTCTGGCTTACTTCTTAGCCCCCCCTGCCCCATTCACTACTTGTCAGTAAATTGTGCAGCGTTTTCTGTCATTTACGGCAGCACTTTCTTGGTAAATAAATCGCTTTGCGTGCCTTTGGGGGGGGGGGGGTAGTTGGTTGCACTTTGAAGGCAATGCCACCACCAGAACACAGGAGGAAACACAAGAATGAAAGCGGACGGTGAGCAGTGTCGTATTAGTTGATATTTGATACTGTGAAGGCAGACAGTGTGATTTATGCACATGTGGAGAGGGTATGGGGGTTTATTACAGGTAAGTCTTGAGCTCTGCCTGTCCATCCTCACACAAGGTCAGGGTTAAAAGTGCACTCACTATTTTCTTTGTAATGCTGTTCCCTAAAAAGCACTAAACGTGGCTTTAAAACTGGACACATTTATCTTTTTGTTTATATTTTTATGTCCATATTTTCATCTATGTTGTGTAAGCATTTTCACACGCTACTTCACATACACATGAATTCCTAAACCGAGCATACATACCAGCTAATTGGGACAATAAGGGAGCTGAAATCTATTAGCAGGCACCTTGGAGCCCAGAGTCAGACACAGACACACCTCCACTAGGTCTCTTTTGCTCATTCTCTCTCAGGCATGGGTCTTATTAGGCACCGGCTTCTGCTTTAATGTCCACTGGTCCAAATTGATCGACAACTGGAGTAAATTTCCTTTTTCCACCAACTCAGAATCAAAGGGTTTTTTCTTTCTTTCTCCCCTTGCCCTTTCTTGGGAAGATGAACTTGACAAAATATGTACTTGCCTTGAAGCTCATGTTTACCTATTTTGCAAATGAGGGTTTATTTTTCTCCTCTTTCTATGAAGGCGATGAATTGCAAATTTACTATTAGCTGCAGAAGTGGTTCCTGAGACATGGTGGTAGCCAAATATTGCTGCTCTGAATCAGAATAAAAATGTCAAGACCGTTTGGCAGCCATATTCCTTAAACAAATACTGATCCATCCTAAAAGATGACAGGTTTGGCAGTGAAGTGAAAAGATATTTTTTAAAGGTGATGCACAGCTCCCAACATGAAATATAATACACTGGTTAAACTACTTATGCAGTTTTTAAAATATTCAAAATCAGTTATCGCAGTAGATGCATTAAATGTGAAAATGGAAACAGAATCAACAAGGCTATCAATTTTGTATATTTAAAAAAAGCCTTATTTCGTATTAATTGGTATACCGTAGAAGACGAATCTTTTGTATGATAGCGTTTCGGTGGGAAAATCGGCGTTGTCGTAAATCCTGGAAAGCTATTATATCAATGTATGTCCTTTGACAAAATGTAGCAAGAAATGTCAGTTTAGCTGTCTCCCAGTTTTGTTTTTATCGTATGAAACTTTACCAGAAGAAAAGTATATTTATATTTTGAGATTTAGGAACCGTAAGCGTTTTACATTCACTAGTCCTACTTCAGACACTCAAACACAAGTATCTGTCAATTTATTTGAGTGAAAAAATATGCATTTTTGTCTATTTAAGTGCAAAAAGTGGATCTTCATAGTCACCTTTGCTGTAGCTTTTACTGCCTCTTGCTTACTCGCTGACCAGTCAAACCATGACCACCCCCCCTTCACTCACCTTTGGTAACAAGTACATCTGTCTTACATCTGAGCAACTCCTGCAGAGCCCACCGTCCATCAGTGTGACTTACAACCCCTTTCATCGCTGTTTAAATAGTCTGAATAAATATTGGCCATTTTGACTTAAGTACATGGATGCATTATCTGTAGATGATGACTTCCTTTCATTAAAGTTGGGATATTTTGGACAAACTGTAAAATTAATGGTTACAGCTGAGAAAATCAAATACTCATTTCGGCCATTTAGATGTGCAGATTGGGTCCTTCCACCAATTTGCCAATTTTACATACAGTATTGTAGTATATCAATGTTATCTTATTGTTTTTAAGACACTGAGGTGTGTACAGACAAGTCTGACCAGTAATGAATTGCCTTAAATAGGCAAGGAATTTGGCATGATGTAATTTTGACCTCATCATGATTAAATATTAGCAATCTGTTGATATATCATTCTTTTTTTTAATGCCAAAGTAATCCATTAATAATTCTCTTGATTCACTGTGGATAATTATCAGTCAAAAATGCAAATGTAGCATACTTCACACAAAGTAAACAGTTAATTGCCCCTGACCCTGACTCCCCACTTCTATAGGCAGGGGCAAAAATGTGGGGTGAAGATGAAGGTGCGATGCGAACAGGGAGGGGGGGTCATCAGTTAGCAATGAGAGACAGTGAGACCGGAGTTACAGCTTTTCATTAACCTGGAAACCACCTAGTTACATGGTTCATGGGCTGGTCTCAGCTCACTTGGAGGTAACAAAGGGTGTCGGGCGGCTCTTTCTGCAGGGGGCTATGCGCTTGGGGCACCCCATCTGACTCTGATCAGGTTGCCCTTCTCATTAGAGAGTAGCACTGAGCCCGCATTTCCCTTCATGTTGAGATCCTGTTACACGGCACTCCACCCTTACATGCACAAACATACTTCTCTGAAGGCAACTAACCATCATCCCCTTAACTTCCGCTCAGCGACTGGAACTACGCCTTCCTTGTGTTGAGCACATCCTCTTGTCACTTACAACTTCCTGCAGTTCCACAATGTTTCATATGATCTTATGTGATTTCCATGTTTCCATAATGTTAATTTCCATTATTAACATTACATTAATTAACATTGTAATTTACATATTTTAACATGAACACCTTGTCTCCATCTCCTCTCTCAATATCCACACTTTTATTTCACTTTTATTTTATTATTAGTGTCTTCCGTTCCTCCTTCGCAGAACATGCGTACTTCAGCTTCTTTTCATTCATTCAGTGTGTTTTCTGTACTTCAGCAACCAGCAACATCCACAACATCATAATTGTTCTCCCTGAACTTGTAACCTGTGAGCAATGATGTAATATTTGGTTTGAAATATTGAATGTACAGTCAATATCAGAAAGTTGTGTTGTGTAGATTGTGTTGTATGATATGGCTGAAAGTCATTACAAGCCGCAAAGCCTACGTGGAGAATTTTTCAACCCTGATTAGAAAAACGTGGTACTGGCACTTTGCTTGCGGCAGTATCCATGGCAACACTACCTCCATTTGGTCTCAGCACGCATGAAAGTGTGTCCCACTTGGGGTTCTTGAAAGTGATCTTTGATGAGGGCTTTGACAGATGACGTCCTGCCCTTTTGAGGGGGACGTGCGACAGTGCTGAGGATGGCCCAAAGGCTTCACCTTCCTGCCTCCCACCTCTGTATGCCCCCAACTGCTTGGTGAACCCTGGTGCACTTATGGAGGAATCCCTGACACAACCCTCACACAGCAGGGCACAAAGCGGGAGCAGCCTCATAGCTGATCTTGCCTTGTAAAGAAGCAGGCAGGTCAGTGGTCGTCAAGCCAGACCCCGATACCCCTGGTGCTGTGAGACTGCAGGGCAAGTCTTTATTCACAATTAAAACTTGAACACATGCTGCATGCGTGGGGGATCACGCTTCAGTGCTTAAGCATGAGTGAGCAAAAGGTAGGGCAAGTCTTTGAGCACAGCAGATTAGTAGCATATGTGTCAGGATTAAATATGATGCCTTAATGACTATGCCTGTCTTATCATGCTCTTTTATGGTAGAATAGAAAATATGTAACAGAAAAGATGGGGTGTGGGTGCCTTGCTCAACTGTACCCCAGCTGTGAACATTTGGGAGGGAAGTCCTTGTCCCATCGGCCAATTCGTCTTCCTTACACCCAGCCACATTTCCAGCTGGTCATGGGGGAGTCGTGGACATGGTGACTTTATGGTCCCAAACCCAGTCTTGAACCGTTTCAGTTATCTCAAACATTGTTGATGCAGCATCAGTGGAGTAATTAGAGGTTCAGTGTCTTGCTCAAGGACATTTCGTTTTTCATTATGTTTGCATCATTTATCAAGATGGTTCTGAACACTCTGCACGAATCCGATTTTGATGCACAAATCAGCTTAATAAAATGTGGTAGTCAAGGTCATTTGACAAGGTAGTGGAAGTGGAAGTCCCAATTCGTCATTATTATTGGATGCTGCAGCTCATTGCAGTGATGGACAATTTGTGGATGTGCCTGTTGACATAGCATCAACAGGTTTACATATAAACATGCTTAACTGAACCACATTATGGCAATGCTGGCCTTGGGACAAACGGGAACATCTGCAAAGACGAAGAATACCAAACACAAACCCATCTTGTTACACATTTCAGTAAAACATAACATGCAGCTGACTTTGCTTCAGAACGTACAACAGAGGGGTACAACAAGGGGTTACGTGCTGTTAGGAGAATCTGCAAAATCCTGCTGCATTTACTCACATCAAAGTGGCTGTTGCATTCAATGGCTTCTGGCCTGCCATCACCTGTCAGTCCTTCTGTTATTATCCTGCCGTGAATTTGAATCAACTTAATGTATTAACACTGTAAATCATCTCAAGTCTTCAAGATTGTTCTAGCAGCGAACATCTGTCTTTCCACTTGCAGCAGTGCTGAAAAACATCGCTTGCTGTTATATCATGCTAGCATTAAAGTTATTGCTATAACATTAGCACGATAATTTTAGTTAATAACAATTGTCAGAGGTTAAGAGTCCTCACTGTCAACAAGAAGTTTTGCTCAAAACGTCTTGGTTGTGGCCAGGCCTTGCTCTAGCTATCCTGTTTTATGCACATCTTTTCCTACTCTGCGATGTCAATGCAAACTGACCTCAGCTATACGAGATGCTGACATCTGGACTGGCGAACTCATTCCAGCATCTCATTGGACCACCAAAAGATCTTGTCAAACATAACAACAAAAGTAACATTTTCTGTCATGTGTGTCATAGCCTCCCTCTATAGCGAAGATCTTTCCTGTTCCAATACGTTGGTGATGCTGGTGAGATCGAGCCTGGTCCTGTATAGATCGGGCTTTCCCAAATACTAGTGGTTTATCACTTTCCCTCAAAGTGATAAATGAGCAGGTCTATAATCTATTCCATAATCAGCCTTTATTGACCTCCTACCGTAGAGCTTACCCTTACCCTGAATTTACACCGGCTGCGTGGGCGTTGCATTGCGTCTCCGATCCGTCTTTGCTCTTGTCAGAAATAGAGCCTCTGCGTATTTTCGACGCAGCGAAAATACGCAGACTGACGGAGCTGAGACGGATCGGAGACACAACGCAACGCAGTTGGTGTAAATGGACACATTGATTAGAATGGAAACGTATTTGATCCGGCGCCGTGCCGGATCGGAGACGCAACGCACACGCAGCCGGTGTAAATCCAGAGTTACAGTATAACACAGTAGTTTATTAGAGTCTATTTTCTTAGCTCATTCTTATTTAAAACTTTGTCACCTTATCTTCTGTTCAGCTAATTTTTCAACAATGAAATTGGTTATTACTGAGAAGGATATTGGTTCAGGGGAACATCTCCTATGTCTGGCTGTATTGACTCATTTAGGTCTAGGAAACATGCCATTAACCTTGTGTACCAGTGCAGTGGAATTTTACCATCTTTATGATCCTGCTCATTAAGATTAACTGTCTGGTTGTAAAAGATGGATTTCCCCTTTATGTTGCCCTCTGGGTTGTCTTGTGGGCTTCGTGTTCATCATGATAAATTGTACAATTCTTATTTCCCATAGTGATACAATTTTGACATTTTATATAATTGTATATTTGGTCTCACTCGTCCAAGTTCTTCCATGAGTGATTGCATGAATAGGTAGCATTTTTTAGAAAAGGTCACAAAGGATGGTTTCTTTTTTTTGGATTGTCAAGTATGTTAATTCATTTGGTGCATGAGTGGTTTGAGCTCGTGTTGCATAATAAAAGTAAGTTTGAAATGTAACTCGCATACCTCTTGTGTACTCACTCTTATTTTTAAGAGATCCTCTAAAAGGACAACCTTCCCCTTTGAAACTTTGGCCAGAGCTCCCCCTTTTGATCATTCTCAATACGTTGCATACTAGCCTTTTCTTTTTACCACCCTCATTAATGAGCCTCACCTTAACATCTTTTCGGAGGTGACAGCCTCTCTCCTTGGTACCGTTTCATGCCCATTACCACTCAGTTCTCCTGTCCATTAAAAATAAATAAAACAGGCCTCTACTCTGCTATTTTGGCCTCATTTACCTTTGTCGATGTATATTCAGCTTTTTATAGGCAGTGGAGGTCAGATGGACTCCCCAAAGTTTACCCCAAAGTGCTTGTCTTGCTAACGTGCCCTTGCCTTCACCCTCACCTGGACAACTCTGGGCCTGTAAAACACAAGCTGAGGAAAAGTTCAGTGTGGGTAAAGAGCGAGAGGAGGGGTACTCTTGTTGAACTATCACATCTCATCACCTATTGTACCTCCTCATCACCTACCAGCCTATTGTACCTCCACTAGCTAGATAATTGAGGAGTAGCAGTATGTTTTAGAAAGGCCCCAAGAGACTTTGTCTTCTTTCTCCTGAGTTTATGAGCTGCATGGCTAACTCCAAGGCCAAGTGAATACGACAGAGCCGTGGAGGCTGTTAGCTGACCAGTATATCACCTCATTCACAAAGGCTTTAGTAAGAGAAATTAGAGCTTTTTGTCTGTAAACAGGACATTTAACTTAGACTAACTGAAGTTTTAGGTCTTAACTTCCACTGTTGGTTGCTGTGAAAAGCAGCATTAGTTGCTTCCTTGCCAGGGGCTTGATGGTTCCCCTGCTGCCACAAGTTCTTCTGGTCCTCCCTATTATCTCCCTCTCCCTGGGCCTTGCTGTTTGGTCCCTGGCTTTTATGGCAGGGTATGAGAGGGCCATGAGGAAATGAGGTGACCTCAGGGTCACCAGTGGAGTCAGGGGACTGGAACTGGACCACAGCTCTGCCAACCACACTCTCTCAGAGCTGGGTTGGGTTGAGGCAGGCAGAGCAAAGGAGACAGTTGGAGATCGGGAGGGGTCCTTCCCTCCATCCTTGACCCCACCATCATATGCCTTTAATTAAGCCAGATTTGAATTTGTTTACAAGCCCCAGTAGTCTTAAATCTTCCTGGTCTTTGCTGTACCCCCAGTACCTCTCATTCCACCATCCCTTCATACCTTGAGTCCCTCGTTTCTTCTCCTCTTTAATATGGTGTCAGACATCTATTTATTGAGCTGTTTTAACTGGTTTTCAGGAGCATGTTACAAGCTATTTGGGAATCCACCAAATAGGATTTGAGGGACACCCCTCTAAGATGTTAATCTTTGCGATATGAAAGGCCGCTCACCCCACTAAACTCCCCCTCCACTGGAACCTGGGGGCTCTTTATGGCCCTATCAGGCACCCGCCTGGACGACTTACTGCTGACCTTATGACCTGGCAGTTGCAGCCATTTGAGGAGGGAATCTTTCTCTTGTCCCGTCCACGACTATTCCCCTCACTTGTGCATCAATATCTCCCGAAAATCCTTTCAATTCTTTTTTGCCTGGAAAATGTCTCTTTTTCTTGTATGAATTAGTTATGTTGTTAATGCAGGTAATAAATAATTAATTGAAATATTTCATATGTCATGATTTTATCTTCTTATGTAACATTTTGATATTTCAATTCCAAGGCTTGTGTCAAAGTCATGGGTCAATATATAATGAGATCAGCCCTTATCATCATGTAACTTAGACTCTCATATCTAACAGACACTTTTTATTCCTTTTTTGGCCCCTAGCTGGTCTTTCATGTAAAAGATATACACACAGCGCTCCAGCCTTTATTAGGAAGTCTGTTTGCTATACAACAAAAAGTCTTTCAACTGGCTCCATCATATTAAAAATTTACACGTAACTGAAGAGCTGTTATACTTAGCTTACTAGCATGTTGGTAAGTTGAAAAGTGTGCTGCAAATGGCCTGGTCATGGGGAGTTACGTGGCTAATTGGATTGGTTGGGTTAAATAAATGTTTGAGTTCTCCCTGCATGAGAAGTGTGTGTGTGTGTGTGTGTGTTTTAGGGAAGGGGGAGTGCATACCAGCCTCTCATCTCGGCTGAAAGAAAAGATGAATGAAAGTAAAAGAGGGGAAAACTTGGAGGGAAATGAGCAAATTTGTTTACTTAAGTTTGTTCAAAGTGTATTTTACAGAGGTGTAACGATAATGACAAGGTTCTTAATAAATGATGACATTTTGTGCTTTCAGGTTCCAGATCCAGAGAGGAACCTCTGACCCCACCAGCTACAAGAGTCTGGGTGATTGCTTCCGAACCATCTTTCGCAATGAGGGGTATGTCATGTATGACAGTCAAGTCAACTTCCGTTGTGATATAATTCAATAATCATCATGATTCAGTGATTGAAAAAATTGATTCTGCATAACAGTTTCTTGCCCGGACCTCACATGGTGACCATATACTACCTGAATGTGACTCTGTGACCATTTATGTAAAAACAAGTAGCACCATCAGCACAAAGTGAACCAATCCAGTGAAGCTAACTTCTGTTTAATTGTAAACAGTACATACTTCACTTGATGCATACAAATTCTGGTGAGGTTGGGTTATGATGAGAAAGCTGAAAGTTGTAACCATATGGAAGTCATATGTCTTAAAGAAATAGTCTGCAGAAAGTCACTGAACTTTCCTTATCACTCATTTAAACTCATATGAAGTAAGAATAAAACTGTTGCTGCTTTAAATTTTAAACGTTTGCAACTAGGATCAGACCGCTGTTCACCCTCCTCCTTCGCCTGCCTTGTGACAGGTCTGTGAGACAGTGCAGGCGTATGAGAAAGTGGTTGCCACTTGGTCTGTTTACGGCGAGACGACAGCTTTACAACAGATATAAAGTTGATGTGCAGAAAGGTGTGAGCAAGTGCGAGACTGGCTGGTGACAGTTGGAAATCGTCCATCAGCAGCAGTTCAACAGAAACAGATATCCTGCTTCAGTAGCCGTATCCTCCTCACCCTACACACACATACACACACGTCCAGTGTTAAAATGAAAGCCTTTGTGACTGAATACTTTCTGGGCGCGTCCCATGGGAGTATGTCCACATTCATTTATACAAAGTCAACCAATAGAATCGTTGACAGATTACACAACATATGCACCATCGACTATGAACATCATTGGACCATAGACTCACCGGTGGTTTGTGCCAGAAAGTCTCAGACAGGAGATCCATGTCTTTGTGTTATGCATAATTATCACAAATAGTATATTTTGCTGAGGCTGTAATCACTCGCCAGTAGCACATTGAGCATTACCTCCAGACCAAACCACTTACTTATATTTTGTACAAATAGTATTCTTCCCCAATGTTCTAGAATTATTATTAAAAATAAACAACTCCCCGCTCATGGCAGCAGTGGGCTAACACAAGGCCACGACCTCGCTCTCAAGTGATGAGAGAAGAAACCCGAGCTCTCAGCTTGACTCCAGTGAATAAACCGAAGAAAGACATGTTGTAGAAATCTGCACGTGACGTATCACTTTTATGACTCTTTGAGGGCTGGACACAAAAGCTTGAGCTGAAAACGATCTGTATAGTAACAACATACATTTGAATTACTTGTGTTAAATGTATTTTATCCATCTTAATCTGATATAATTAATGTTGCCAAAACTATACACTCATTTACTAATAAATCTGTAAAATTCAACATGAAATCTCCAGTGTGTGAAGTACACTCACCAACACTTGCGTTGCCTCACAGCCCACACTCTTTTGCATGTGAGTGCAGCAGCATGAGCATGTGTTAAGTGTTTCCGTCTGGAGGCAGACAAAAAGACTCTATTCCTCAGCATTCTTTACCAGTGTGGTATACAGAGACTGGGTCGAGACCTAATGCACAGCCACAGGAATATTAAACAGGACTATGCACTACAGCAGAGTGTAAACTCTTTATCCAGGAAGGTTTCAGGAAAAAAAACACACCCAGAGAGCATTTTTTGGTGTTTTTTTTTTTTTGTTTGTTTGTTTGTTTTTTGTTCTTTTTTTTAAATGTTTTCAACCAAACAAGGACAAAGTCAACGTTGAGAGAAATAACAGAGGGCATTAAGCTATTGGTCAGACTGAGGGAAACAATAAGGAAAATTAACATCTTGGTAGAAGAAGGAAGAAGATTTGATTCAGACCTATACTGCTTTAGCCCAGGACCCGACATAAACCTTATTGGCTTTTATGAATATATTTACCGAGGTGTTTACCATCCGTTTTTGCCTGGACCTGTGATTTTGGCAGTGACCTGTACGTTTAGTTATTTCCATTTTAGGTTTCAGTGTTGATAAGATTCCCAGTCTGTGTGTCATCCCACTGCTAATTACAGCATTGAAGCTGTTCCTGACAGTATGAAGGTTACAGCAGATAGTGGAAATAGTACAAATATTTGCAGATGAAGCATGCCTGTTGTTTACATGTTAAGAAGCTCATATTTCCCATAGATATCTTCAGAGTAATGTTGTGAGTCACCACCACAGACAGCAGCCGACAAAGATTTCCAGAGAGCCATTTCAGATAATTGTAATTAATTGTAATTCAACATTTCTATCGTTCAAAAGGTGTGGCTATTATTGGCCAGTTCATTTAATCTGACAGTGTGGTTGTGTCAGCATTGCACTCCAGATGGATGAAGGCTGTTAAAAAAGGAAAGGTTTATGAAAATCAAAGACAAATCATGCACACATGCACCACGTGCACATACACACAGACCCTCATCCTTCAGCGTGGTGTTGGGAGGCCATTTGTTTAGGAAAGCCAAAAAAGGGACTTAGTGTGTACTTTACATTGGAAAACAAATTAGAATTCAAATGATGGCCACTCACGGGAGGCCATATTTGTTCTGTAACAAATTTCACTCCTCCTTCATCACCTGGTGGCTCCCCAGCCTGACCACACCCGGGAAATCTGTGGCCACCATTTGCATGGACAAAGAGAGCAAAGGGACGGGGCCTTCCGTCCCGCTGTACTAACTTGTCTACAAAATGATGCAAGGGTTTAATTCTGTTTCTAAGAAGGGATTTCCTGCCTTGCAGCTTTGTGATTGCCCTGTTACACCGAGCCAGTACTTCTTATGTAACTTCAGGTGTTGATGAAATAGGTTTGGCTCTGACACCTGATGACAAGTGTTTTGATGATTAGCTCTGGTTCACTGCTTTCCTTAAACGACTGGCACGCTGGCATGGAAAGTTATTGGCCTGCCCTGCTCTGGTTATATGTAGTGAAAATGTTTTCCAGCAGTGAAAATATTTACACTTGGTCCCAATCAACCAATATCATCTCTGTTGACTCATTGAGAATGTTGCCACAACAGAACTGGTGCCACTGATCACGAGATACACACTGTCCTCCCGCTTCACAGACCTGTGTTCAATATCAATATACACTCTCTGCTTTGTCTTTCCGTGACCTGTTGGCAACATGGTTGAAGGAGGGTGCTGTCACTTTCTGTTGAAAGTTCTTTTTTTTCCATTTTTGATTTCATGATTTATATGACGCATTTTGTCAGTGTCCTCATTGTTTCTTTGTTATTGAGAAAAATCCAAAGAAAAGACCAGAATAAATAGTGCTTATATTTCTCTGTCTCTTCGCTCCAAGCACATGAATTCAACTTTTTTTCCATCGCTGTTCAATAGTATCAAATATAATTACTTTATGAAACATCCAAAACTACTTGTGCAATAAGAAAACCTATTAAGTGGTGCCTTAAAAATAACCGCAATCACAACTGTTCCTGTATAGCCATGCAATCTGTTTAAGGCTTAAAGATAACAAAACATACCATGATGAAAAAAAGGTGACAAAGTGGATACGTCCATTAAAACTTGTTGACTAACTTATTTTGATGTAACACTGACATGTTCTCACCCTACAAGACATTCCACTGTCAAGGGACCAGACAGGAAACCTATGAAGCTATCAAACAGGTCAGATTCCATGAGTTCAGACAGGACGTTCCGATTGCCACTGACCTGCGACGGCTGCTGCAACTGACCTGACGCAAGTGGTCTGTTTTCCATTTGTATTCCAAAGAATTCAAATATTATGATATTCAGTTGCAATAGTCAGCAGATATATTCCTACATTTCCATCTCCTGTACCAAATAACCCTGATCAGTTTTGGGTTGGTTGTTTAGTTACAGATAAATTGCATGTGGGTGCAGGTTATTTGGTCCTGACAGTAATCTGAACATCTGTGTCCTGTACACAATGTAAGATGTTTAGTTTACCGTTCCCCTTGTTTAAAGATTTAGACGTGTTCCACCAGTTTCACGTTGTGACAATCCCTAAAACAACATTTAAGAAAGAGAGCAGGAGAAAGATAGTTTCGTATCAACTCCGTGGTTATTGAGGCCCAGAAAAGCAAGGTGAGAGGGAGTTTATTGAGAACATATTTGACACTGAGCACCTGTATCACTTTTGTTGATTGACATCCTCTGCCGTTCCCTGAGAATGAACTATTGCACTTGTGTTTGCTCTGACGCACAGGCATGATGGAAATGTACATATGTGTGCTCTTTTGAATGTATACGAAACATGATTTGTGCCTTCTTTGCAAAACAGAAAACACACAAGTATCCTCTTGCATGTTTATGTTAAAAACTGGTGATAAATCCTGACAAATCTTCTTATGGAGAATCATACAGAGTCAATATTCACGTGAAAGTGGCCATCAAGATCTGTGTAAGGTTGAACTTCTCGTCATGCACAAGATTGAAATGTCTGATGGTATATTTACTTCCTGTGTTCTGTATGAGAGTCAGTGATGTACAGGCTTTATGTTTGCATATTAACAACTTATCACCTCCACAGAATCTTTGGCTTCTACAAGGGAATTCTTCCCCCCATTCTGGCAGAGACGCCAAAGAGGGCTGTGAAGGTGAGATAGAAGATCTGAAAAGTCACACCAGAAGTAGCTCCTTGAAGAATTTATTGCTAACGTTTCGGGCACCTGCCCTTCATAGGACATGAAATGTGGAGATCCACCTTTTTTTTCAGAAAGAATATGACAAAATTAGATAGCCCATGAAAAACACATCGGATAACGACCATCATACTCTCATGTGGTAGAAAAGGGGAAAAAATGGGGAAAAAGGAGCCTCTGGCAGCAGAGTAATGCAGAATAGCATGAGAACATAGCTCCCACTGACATACTTACCTTTTGGTCCGTACCCAGCTTTATACTCTTGGCTATTTTTACCTATGTTGGAGCTAAACCATCTGCATGATGAATCATGGGGTGATTCACATCTCAGGTGCAGGTGTGAACAGTGAAGATGCACTGACATCCAATCACTCAGATGTACAAGATGTACTGTTGGCTGAAGACGCCAGCAGTGAATCCATGTACGTAGAGCTGTCAGCTCGTGATCGGATCACCCAGGATGTCAGCAGGTAGTGGCAGGCATGGATGGGGCCTAGAAAGCCACAAACCTCTGTCTTTGATGCAAACATCAGGCTCTGGTTTCACCATGAACTGCTCGACTTCCATATGAAAACACTTCCACCGCAGTTACATGGTACACATATGTTGATTAAACACATGACGCCTCCCTCCATGTCTGCTTTCCCAGCCACTCCTATTTGTTTTGTTGGCCGACCAAATATTGACTTACAAGCATTTCCAGCCTTCCCCTGAGCCCCATCTTTTGATATTTGTTTGCAGGGAGGCTTAGCATCCGTAGCCCCCACCTAGCATGTACTTGGTTGCAGGGCTTGATGTGTGGCATCAGGCTGCACTGTATTGAGATGCTGGAGACAAGGATGTGTTAACTTCAGAAGTACGCACTCGCATTGAGAAGTTGGGGTAATCGCTCACACAGCAAACAAAGTTGGCGGATGGTGAGAAATGTCCGGAGAGAAGAATTAGAGCAAATTAAAGCTCAGATTTAAATGCCTCTGCTGGCATTCTGCCCTTTGCTCAAACAAACAAATCAGTGGATATGTCTGTTCCTAAGAACAGGCTATAGATGTTCCCATTTCCAAAGACTACACCAAAAATGTCTGATCACTTTCATGTGCTAGCGCTGCAGATACAAAGCCTAATAGCGTGTTTCCATATATGGGTGTGTATTTGTGTATAGATGTCAGCTTCCGAATGCTCTGTGACTTCCTTACAGCTCATTTATCCCAATCTTTCATCCGCAGTTTTTCACCTTCGAGCAATACAAGAAGTTGCTGAGTTTTACCACTTTGTCTCCTGTCGTGGTGAGTCTCCGAAACAAACACCTGAATACACTCTCACCTGAAACATAAACACACAGGAAGAGGAAGAACATTTAACTCGGTGTTTAAAAAAATAAAAGAAAGAAAGAAATTGCCTTACTGAAGTGTAACCAAAGACAAACGCCAAGAATAATCTTACCATGTAAGTTTTCCTGCCAGCATACAGTTTTCAGCACGCAGCTAGAAATACAGGTGATGAATGACTTCACATAATTTATCACTGATTTATTCTGAAGTGTCTACACAATTATGGAAAATTAAAAACTGACGTAAAGATGGTGTGTCAAATCTGAAACATAGTAATGCCAAATACATGTAAATGTAAAATTTCCCAGCTGAAATCATAATGTCAGCGTTTAATCACAAACCTGTT
Source organism: Aeoliscus strigatus (assembly GCA_901007665.1). Lineage (NCBI taxonomy): Eukaryota > Metazoa > Chordata > Actinopteri > Syngnathiformes > Centriscidae > Aeoliscus > Aeoliscus strigatus. Next base: position 59,614 of record CAAKHB010003377.1, read on the forward strand.
CCAGTTTGCATCAGTCTTCTCCTGTGAAGCTACTTGATTCCAAATGTCAATGTGACTTGTTTTTGGTTTTGTTTTTTTGCTTCTGACCCAGACCTTCAACGTTCCACTTCATTAAATGTAGGAAGTATGGCATTAGGAAGGTGTGTGTAGCAATTTGTCAGATGATGAGGGTGGCACTAATGAATGTGTCTCTGCCTGAAACTTCCTGGTATGAGCTTCACTCTCCAGTTTCACAAGTTTTATTTTCATCACTGTCTTCTAAAGAAAAGCCGCTGTGACTATAACCCCGATGGCTTCTCTTGGGCTTGAGAGACTTGAAGCTCTGCTTTTGAGTCTAAAATGATAAAAAGAAGGGTTTTTAGAAAATGAACTCAGTTCGGCTCAGTTGGCTCAATCTGTCAGCTGACAATCAAGTTACACAAGCTGACAGTGATGTTGTGTGTCAGATCAGATACAGACACAATGGAACACATGCCCTCATTTATTCAAGGCATTTTAATTAAATCCTGCCGCTTCATTAGGTTTGCTTGATTTGCAATAAGTAGACTGATTGCTAGTGCGCTGGTACCAAAATAGTTGGCCAATGTTAAAAAAGACTATATCATACCTTTGTGGTTCTAAAAGCATTATTTTTATAAGCATTATTTTATATAAGAACATATTAGGACTTGTTGAGCCCTCAAAACCCCCAAGTTTCAGACTTGTCATGACTTGGAATTGCCAGCCTTGACGTGTGTTTTAACATGAGTTTAAAGACTTCAAACCAGCGTGAAACAATACGTTTTTTCCCTCTGGTGATCAGCACAGGTAACGTTAATAAGACCAATTTTATGAATTAGGAGCGCATCTTCTTTTTTTAAATGTGATCAACTTATCTGTGTCTATCTTATTCTATACAGTCGCCTGTTTGTCTCTTCTGATCAATATTGAATTACCATCAAGCATTTGGGATTTTAAATGAAACCATGACTTTTGGATGAGTGTGTTTTTGGAAAAGAATGAAAACGTCCTCTAACATCCAGTATTAGTCGTTTGTGATTCATGGGGCTTGTGTCAGGCAAACTAATGAAAAACGTTTTCATTGTCCTAATAAATCGGCCACACTGCATACTTGCATGGTGGGTGTTCATTCTGGTTACACCACAGCCTCTGTACATACTCTGGTCCCTCTTGGCTAATCTGCTCTCTGTTCCACTGAGCCAGAGAATAAGCAAGACAGATGCACATTGCAGGGGTGCGGTCACCACACACCACCTATTCAGGTGGCAGCCAAGTGTCAAGCGTGATGGATGACTTACCTGTACCTGAGAGCGGGCCGCCCCAGCACGGTGTATGTCCTCGGCTTGTTTTTACAGCCATTGGTGGAGATATGTTTACCCGTCCCATCCATCATGCTTTCTCTCCCCTCCTTCTCTATCTCCTCCTCTTCCTCCTCCACCTCCTCCTTCCTCCTGTTTCCCCAGAGGCCCTTGCATTTTGACCGCTGTAATCACATAAGATCATTAGCGCCAGTGAATTATAGATCGGTTCTCTCGCTCTCTTTTTAAGAAGGCACAGCTGAATACCATCACGCTGATTAATGAGGACACACCATAATAATACAAATAAAGAATTTAAACGTGGCTGCCTGGCTGGCTGTGTAAATATCGTGAGGCATGTCTGCGAGGATGGGTCCTTGGTCTCTGACAGCAGGATAGAGGCTGGAAGAGTAATGAGCTATAGACACGTACTTGACATTTTCCCATTACGCTTGTTAGTGAGCACACACACACACGCAGACGCCGTCTTGCAAATACATGCGGAAAGATGGAAAGATCTGTTGATTTCATCCTACATCTAGAAATATTAGCGACACAAAATGATGAATTTGAAGCTTGTTCTGTTCATTAAGCCAGCCACTTCACCCGCATTCCGACTTCCTTGTTTCATTTACTTCCTTCTCTCTCGCTCCAGTCTGTCGCCTGTAAACGTGCAGACAAACAAACGTGTCTTTGCCAAATTACAGCAATGACAGACGTGACAGAAACAAATGCCCATTTTTGAGGAAACAAAGAGACTCAGGAAAAACAAGTTCTCCAAAGTGTCTGAACATGTTGGAAATTGTACCCGATGTCTATATTATTCATACATTTGTTTGTTCTGGTCTGCATGACTTTATTCACACTGCTACATCATGTTCATCTCACCTCCAGGTGCTGTCTGCAGCCGGGCTCGGCGCAGGCTTGACTGAGGCTGTTGTTGTCAATCCATTCGAAGTTGTAAAAGTCAGTCTCCAGGCCAACAGAAATGCCTTCAAAGAGGTGGACTGAAATAAAATCCTGCATTAACTCTCAAAGCGTGCTTAATGTGGGGGTTTCATGTCCGTGTCTGACACCGTCGTCTTTTAAAATCCCTCCAATGCAGCAACCCTCCTCATTCGCTCAAGCAAGACGCATCATTAAGACAGATGGCTTCGGACTGAGGGGTCTGAATAAAGGACTAACATCAACACTGGGACGCCATGGAGTTTTCAACATGATCTACTTTGGCTTCTATTTCAATGTGAAGGATGCCATCCCTACCAGCCCGGTAATATTCCAATTCAGAATCTATGCTCATGCTCCGGGCTCGTTTTCGTTTTCGCCAACAATTACAGACCCTGTGCCAACTTACACATAACCCGCTTTGGTGTGTGTGACTTTGGCTACGCCTAATTTTTACTACCCTCAAGCTATGTGATCTGCTGTGTTTCCCGCCAACTAGCCAGTGGCGAATAGCAAGTGTTCTTTGACAGTATGATTAGTTGGTTTGACTGCTATGGTGGGAAGGAAGGAAAAATCAGAGAGGAGCTTGTGAGATATCCCCTTGCTAATACCTCGTCTGTTTGCCCTTCATAACATCCTCAACATATCATGTTACACATCCGGCAGGGCATGATGGCCCAAACAAAAGTTAATTTTGTTTAATGGAAACATTACCATACGCTAGATCCACATGTACAAACTGGAGCATTAGATTAACTGCAGTGAACTAATTGGAAGCAGACAACGGACCTATTTTCAATGGAAGGTTACAGTGGGAGACCGGGCTGCTATATTTTAGATATTTTTCCAGTGACGCGCAATGTACAAAGACCCGAGTGGTCATCTTCTGTAAATGATAATTATGTGGCTGGATGACTCAGACAGCTCTGTTCTTAGATTGTGGCCCTCACTTTTTGGGAACAAACGTTCTGTATGTCCATTGATACTGACAGCGGCCATTGTCGAGGGAGCAAAGGATACTGCGTCCTCTGACAGCTTATTGGCCAGGCTGATGGTGGCCTTTCTCCAAAGCCCTGTTGTCAGCAGCATGAGCAATGAGCCCTCAGCTCACACACGTCTGTAGTCAAATTCATCCAGCTCAGTCTCCTCTGGCGTTGCTCTTTGTCAAGTACACAGGAGGCAGATAGCACAGTGGCATCATTCACACAGTGGTTGTGTGAAGAGATGTTTGCTCAAGGGTGTTCAGAAGTCCATTGATGGGTGTACTTAGGCCAGAGGTTTGTTTCCCACTTCCCTCCAGCCCACTTGGAAAAAAAAAGAAAACCTGAAGAAGTGGGATTAGCTGTTGATTTACCTCGGCTCTCGGGGTGTCCAGCCTCTTGAGAAATGCCTGGACCAGAGACGCTGCTGTCATTTGTAAAAATATCCTGGCCAATTAGCTGTCAGAGCTCTCTGAGTCTGGGCTTCTTTGGTACAGTAATACCCCTGTGCCAAGTCACAGGCCAATTACCCAAATTGTCCCCATATGCCTCCCCAGTCTGTCTGCATGAACCCTGTTTATAAATCCTCCGTCTTGGCTCCCCAAAGAACATGTGCTTCTGTTCAGCCAATCAGAACACTGCACCACAGTCAGGAAGCACTAATCTGCCCCCCGCTACCATAAAATGATCAGGGCTTTCATGCCAGCTTTGCAATCATATGCACCACCCCCCTCATGTTCTCGCAATTTATTTTGTCGCTCTTGTATCTCTGTTTTCTCCCTCAAATTCATCTAGTTCTCTCTTTGTATGTCGAATATCTGTATTCATTTCAGGATCCTACCCTTGAGTTTCTGAGGAAGTTCACCATTGGCCTGGTGTCTGGGACCATCTCGTCCATCGTCAACATTCCCTTTGACGTAGCCAAGAGCCGTATCCAAGGCCCCCAGCCCGTACCGGGAGAGATCAAGTACCGCACCTGCTTCCAGACAATGGCACTGGTGTACCGGGAGGAGGGGTACGTACGATGGAGGGGGATAGGTTTTATCCTTCTGATCGGAATTTTCAGAAACTGTCACTGACCTCATGAGCCCTGTGCTTCCAAGAATTAGCAAGGCACTTAGTCTGTTTTGTTAGCAATTGATTGTGGGCCGACTGCCAAACTGGCTGTCAGAGAAGACAAATCTACCAGCTGCAGCTACAAGTTTACAGGGTTGGATTGTGCAACGTGAGTTCCAAACTGGAGGGGAAGTACTTGCTCAAACAGAATAGTGACGTCACATTCTGGGTCTGTATTCCTGCATGTGATGGTACGTTCCTGCAGTCCGTCAATTGAACAGTGAATGCCAGCATTTAAGGTTGGCCGCTCCAAATGGAAGCCTCAAGGAAAGATGTATGCTATGTTAGCAGTCGCCCCCGGCTTTCCACCCCCCCACACACACACACACACACACACACACGCACCCCCCGGCGCAGCGACGCTCGACAAGCCGGTGAGATGTTTGTAGTTAGTGGACGCCGGAGCCAAGCAGGCTGCTGCAGGAACGGCACTGAAACGTTGTCGTTGCAGGGGTGCATAGAGGGTGCCCTCCCCACCACATCCAGTCCCCGGCTCTAACACAACACAGTCCCAGCTAATTAGTGGTCCCGATGGGAGACGTCGTTAAGCAGACCCTAACGAGCCGCGCGGCGCTCCTCGGGTCAATCTAATCAGACAGAGGGCCAGAGAGGAAGTGGGTCGAGCCTTATTAACGCCATCAGTGGCGGGGGCAGGGAGCGGCACAGGGCGCACGAGACAGAGGCAGGCAGCCACCGATCACCTTGAACGCATTAGGATGCAGGTACCTGACATTGTGACAGACAGGCAGGCAGACACAGAGACTCGTGTCCACACTTATGAGTAATGGGCGTCTCTGGAAAACACCCGTGGTGGCTCAACCTGCTCTGAAGCTGCTGATCAGACTCTCACCTGATTGTTTCACTCGTCACTTACAAAGGTGAAAAGGTAAAACCGGGCTGATTGTCTCTCACAGCTGAAACATCATCGTATTCTGTTGCCAAACATCCGAGCGCATGCAAAGGCTGTTTTGCTCCAATATATGCCCACACAGTGCATGTGAACTTACAGGGAGAATGACAAAAGAATGGTCGATATCTGACACACTATAAATAACACTATTTACATAGATAACGTTGGTGTTTTCACCTCCTTCAACATGACTCTCCCGTTTCTTTTCTGGCAGGTACTTGGCGCTGTACAAGGGGTTGGTGCCGAAGATCATGAGGCTTGGACCAGGTGACAAATTCAAATAGTCGACTTTCAACTTGACCGGAGAGGGGTTTTTTTTCCAATGAATCCAGTAATACGTTGAGCATTGAATGAATTCTTACATCAGAAAGTACCTCAAGATATGATGACGATATTGTTTACATTAAGTTTCTTTATTCATTTTTTTCCTCTAATTGCCACCCCAGCTGTATCCAGCTATATTCATCAGTGTTGCTATGCTAACTGTACTGGGGTGAGAGACAACGGTTTTAGATCAACTGACGCTGAAATGTTCTCCGGTGTTTGGCTGCAGGTGGAGCAGTGATGCTGCTGGTCTATGAATATGTGTCTGGATGGCTGCAGAAGAACTGGTAAAAAAGATGTCTTCGAGATGTCGGAATGCCAATATTTGGAACTCGCTCTGGTAATGTACGACGTGAAGGTTATCCAGGTCATTGGATATCAAAGTGCTATATGAAGTGGAGTAGTGCTTGGAAACCACTCAGAAGTAATGTCAGACCAAATGTCAGTTATGTTTTAGCTTTATTACTCTATTTGACACTGCCCAGCACTACACCAAATTGGCCTTATGATCAACCATTAATGAAGGTGTTTTCCAGTGTTGTAGTATTTACGTCTGTTCGTTTGAACACAACGTAGTTTTATTCAAGGAGCAACAGAATTTTTTAAATGTTTCAAATGATGAAGTTAGTTCATGTGTTGTAGATCAGACCTTTTAGACTGAGACGGGCCTTAGTGAGAGGTGGGGGTGTTAAAAGTCTAAATGTGTGAGATCTGGTGAAACACTACAGTAATTTTTTATAATGAATGTCTACAGACAGAACTTTTGTATGTATTTGTTGTCACCTTAAGTTCTGTCAAGCAGATATGGGCGGGGAGGGGGGGGCCAGTCTCCAACTCTGAGAGCCTCAGCAGTCAATGTTCGTTATGTCGCTGCACATAAAAGAAAATGTTCTATGACAACAGTTGAGCACAAGCTGAGCCAAGATGAGCCTCAGCGACGGGCTCTGCTGGACCCGGTGGCTTCTACATCTCCATCGAATGCCTTCAACTGCTCATTAAGAGGAAGCAGCGTTTGAAGTCTGTTTCAGAACATACACACTGCGGGGGCGGAGTCTGCAGACACACTGACGTACTGTCTGTATGTACACGTCTTCACGTTCCTCACACACATACTGTGATCACACACATACTGTGATCACCCACAGGGCTGCTTGATATTAAAAAGTGCCTTTCTACATATTCACTGTTAATGAAGCTGAACATCTTCAGGAGCTTTTTGCATTTGACTGATATTTTAACTGGAGTCATACAAAGTTGTTTTTCAAGCTTGTATTGCTAAGACTGTATTAATTTGACCTTTTTCAAGGACAAAGCTGGAATTGTTTTTGGAAATTCCCCAACATTTATGGTTAAAAAAAAAAGAATAAAAAAATAAACAACATGAAACACTTGTTTTCTGACTTGGGTGTGTTGTGGGTGCATGTTGGTTTTTCGGTCTTCAACTTGACATTGATATCAGTGTATCACCTTCCCCCTGTTAACCACTTCATCACCCTCCTCCTTTTCCCATTTGAGAACTTTTCAGTTGTGGAGGTTCTATTACACAACTGAGTGTCTGCCTTTCCCCCTGCGTTCTCTTGGTGCGCGCGCACGCACACACACACACACACACACACACACACACTGCAGCCCAGATGAACACATGAAAACACACCTGTTGAACATCCCAGAGGGTAATGGCTGAACTTTAAGTGACTCATCTCATGTGGTTGTAGCGTTCACTGAGCCACGTTGGCATTCGACAGTCATCATCAATGTGGGAGTTTCTCTGCCAAAACGGAGCGGCTCCTGTTCTTTGGCCCAGGGGCCCGTGCTGATAGACTAACTGCTGCAGCTTCAAGAATTGTAAGCGCTTAACCCGTCCTCTGTGATGGAGTGGTGACATGCTAGCAGCTGGTAATGTGCTGTGTGTATCGCTAGGCAACAGGGCCGCCCTTCACCTGGATTCCCCACACACCCAGGTGATCATAAATCCTCGGTCTTTTACGCCCTCTTCCACGTCTGTTGCTCATCTCAAACATCTAAATTTGAGCGGGTCCTCTCTGACCAGCCTTCAGTCCGGTCATGGTGGCACCAGCTTCATCGTGATGCACATTGTCGTTTGATATTCACACTGCATGGAAACGCATAAACACAAGAACCAGACACGTTGAGCGTGTTTTGTTTTTATTATTTTTGCTTTTCGGTGGGTTTATTCACCTGTCTGCTTCACGTTGCTGTTTTAAGGCGTTAAGAAAATGTTCTGGCTGTTTTCAGCCTCTTTGAAATCCGTTCGGTGAGCAGGGACACACACACAAGGTCCTGAGTTTTACACTCTGCTCTGTGTTACTCTGAAAGCGGCTGTCTTGTTCTGATTGCATGCGGAGACGTAAAGATAACCATATGACACTGAAGTCAGACTCATTAATTATAAACATGTGTCTGGCCCTATTTTTTGCCTTTAGACATCGCTTCCATGAAGCTGACCAACATTCGACTGCGAGAGCGGGGATTATTAAGCTTTGGAGGAACAATTCCTCCAGTCAGAAAACACACTGTTCCCCTTTTTCATGTATTTATATTTATTTCTGGGGTCAATTAAGAGGACCGCATTTTAATTTTGTTGTATGAGTCAGAGTAGACTAACTAGAGTTTGTGAAGCTTAGTTGAAAGGAGACGTTGTTTGGCCTTGTTTTGTGTCGGCTCAGACACAGAGGAGGGAAAAAATGCTGTAACGACTTTGCCGGTTTGGTCCTTTGATGGCAGAGAGGTGGTTGCAGCTATCATTTACTGTCCCTGATGGCTGCTGGGGTTTGGCCGTGAGGACGTCCCCCCGCGTCCCTGTGATGTGGTTCACATACGGTCAAAGAAACACTACGATCCCAGAGCAACGGTCCGTGACCACTGGATGCGGGGACGAGTGCTTTCCAAGTCAAATCAGCCCCTGCATGAGGACGACTGTTGACACTGTCGCACGGACCGACTGTTTATGCTGCAACACAGGAGGAATGGAAACGTGCGGCCAGAAGTGAAACAACCGGCCTGTGGACTGTCGGCTGCAGGTAATGTTCTGTAAAGGAAAAGGTGAGCAGTTTTATCAGGTTGTTCATCTCTGACTTCATGTCTTCGCCGGAGCCCAGTTTGTTTAACTCTCGTTTCAACTGCAGGGCTAGACGGGACTTGTCAGACTCATAATTTATCACTTTTCGCCCCCTTGAAAACATTCTCGACGTATTTTTGCATCATTTTGCAAACATGTCATTTGTCAGCCGAGCTCTGCGCGCGCGGCTTGTGTAATGAAGACGACGCGTCAGGCCTGACAAACCCTGTTTGGCTCTTTTGTGGCTGCCCATGGTTCGCATGTGGGTCAGATGTCTGATGACCTTGGAGGAGGCGCAAGCCAGAGGATCTATTTGTGGTGCTCAGACTCCACCTCACCCGAGGAGTCTGTGCACACACACGTCCCAAATTTTGGTTCGATGCTTTTAGCCTTATTACAAATGTTTGAATACAACAAAAGGAAAATATAATACTAATAATATCAATTAAATTCTCATTTAAATCAGAGTCATTAGTTTAAAAATTATGCTAAATAGATATTTATCTTGTACTTGATATAAGATATCACTTGTTAGATTTTTATTTAAATTGTGATTTTCTTTATTACTTACATTCCAGAATAAATAAATGATAATATTTAGTGTAATGAGCTGATGAGGTGATAAAGTTAATCTACACACCAACTCTTGACTTTTTGATGAACTTCCTTTGTAAATAGCGACGCAGTGGCAAAGGCATACAGGCCTTGTAGGAGCGCATATTTTTTTTATGAAAAGCAATTTCCTGTCCATGTAAAACTGGTCGGCAGATATTCAGAATGTGTCACAGCGACACAGGCAGTGGGGGGAGTAAATGTTTGAGCTGCTACGGTGTGGACGATTCCCTTTCAAATAAAATAATGAGAACCAATAACTGCCAAACAATTTAATAAGACATTCAATTTCATTGTGCAACATTTGTCAATTGTTAATCCTGTAACTCCAACATAAGACCAAAGCCAATTGTGTCCGGAGAGTCCCATGCTGTCTGTAATTGCACTTATTCATCGTACCTTTAGCTAATAAATAAACATGAACTTCTCTAAGAAGCTTGCACAGGCTGCTTTTCTTTTTTATAGAGAAGTAGGGAAACAATGCTCTGTTACTTTGACCAAAACAAGAACAAACAAAGTACACAAACTTAAAAAAACGCACACAAAAGCAAATAAGCACCCTGAAACACTAATGCAAAGTTTTCCCGTCTTCTGTGATTGCTTATGAAGTTATTTATGACCCCACTTTGTCCTCAGTTGCAGCAAAGAATGTGAGCGGAGTTGTGTTGATGGATGGAGAAGCAGTCGTGCATCAGTCCTTCAGTACACCTGCGCTGCCTGTTCTCCAGTCTGAGGTGACAAGTGACTGTTTATTCCCGGTGTGTCTGCAGCCTGACTGTCAAGCTCAGAGAGTTCACAACGACGCAAATATGGGTCCTGGGGGGCCAAGTCCTTCGCAGAAAAGGCAGTGGAGATGAAAAGAAGCCACAGGGGACAGACCTAATGTCTCCTGTCCTGGCCGTCTCTCTCCCTCCCTCCTCCCTCCTCCGTCAGTCGCTGACTTCACAGCGCAGAGGCGATGACTGGGTGGATGGCGTCTCGGTTGGCCGTCATGCTCTTGAAGGCCAAAGGTCCAGCAATGTCACAGCTGTGGTGAGATAGAGCACTGCCACTGGCCGGCTGCCACGTGGGTCCGGTCACATAGGCCGACGTGGTGGCGCTGTACCCCATGTAGGGTGACACTTGGGTGGGCGGGTGGTAGGGCGTGATGCTGGGTGCTGTGACATAGCTGTTCACTGTGGGCAAGCCATTCGGCGTCTGGGGAAGAGAGGGGGAGGACGGCAGAGGATTAGATAGGAGGCGCTGGGTGAGGTTAAAGAGCACCAATCATACTCACAATGAGATGTTCTTCCTGGATAGATATGAAAATAAAAATTTGAACTGATTTTAGATTATAGGATAATGACAGCTCGATTTTGCTGGAAGAACTGCTCATCTGTTGTTTAGAGCAAAGAAACCTGAAGCTGCTTGAATTGTACACAGCTGTGACTGAAAGTCCTACTTGGATATCGCCGCCACCACATGAGAAAAAAAACATTTTTACAGTTTTGATGAGAGTATGAATGATCAATATGCACTCTCATGCTCCTGGAACCCGTACAAAAACCATACGTGCATGATTGCCCGTCTGTGTATGGGACAGACGATGGCAGACAGGGTGGTTGAGGGCGCCGCAAAACAGATGTCATGAGAGATTGAGAGTGAAAGTGCAGGAAGAGTGGAAATATGATAGAGAACGAGGCCAGTGCTCGGTTGGAAAGCATGAATGGGCTTTGCTTTTCTGGCACGACGACAGGACTTAACTAGAGGAATTCACCAAAGCAAGGAGGCCGAATGGCTGTTCCTGGGTGGTCTGGGACCACTGAGAATTATTTCTACACTTTGGGTCTTTGGTCTAATTTAAGGTTTCAAGAGTCACTGACAATTTCGGAGAAAATTAAAATGAAAAAAATCTGTGTATTTTATTTGTGGTGGCAAAACAATAGACAGGAAAAACTGGTTGTGTGTGTGTGTGTGTGTGTGTGTGGTGGTGGTGGTGGGGGGGGGGTTCTGAGTGTGTGTGTGTGTGCACCAAGTGACTGATTCTGTCTCAGTACTGCTACAGCTTATCAAACTTTTCAACTTTTCATTTCAACACAAATGAAAGACATAAAATGTCAGTTACATCAGAAAGTTAGAGTAAATTAAAAAAAAAAATCTCTAAAACACACATGCATATTGTACGCATACATGAATAAATAGTGCTCCAAATAGCAGGAAACACCTTTCAGTATAAGGTAATTTACTACAACAGCAGCCTGAGTTAGTGCAGATGTGAATCAACACCTGTCCAACACAAAGTCAAGAAAACTCTGACATTAGAAGAGTTTAGAATAGTTGTAATTATTGCAAGACTTCTCTCACTTTACACGTGCCTTCCTGTTATTCTGACCTCCTCCGTCACCATATATTCTGATTTAAAGTAACAGAATACATAGTGGAAATATTTTTACAAAATTAGCTGAACATACAGACCGGAGTATTTTACAACATTCTTTTGTAGCTAAGTTGACTCTGAAAAAACAACTTTTTAACTTATCATTAAGTGTACTTAATGTTACTTGTTTGATATTTAACTCGTAAAGTAGATTTGGGAATTGTTGACACTAAATAACTAACGTGTTTATGTTCACTAATGAGAGAAAACAACGTTGAAAATAAAGTAATTCATTTTTTTTTTAAAATCGAATAGACTCAATACAATTCAAGTGTTGTTGCTCGTCGGTCTAATTTATTAAAACTCTTCATCCAAAGAAATATTTTTCTCCGCTCGAACCATGAAGGCCCCAGGTTCGATGTTCGTTTCACTAAATCACCGCCGAATATTCTGTTTCACGTCCACGAGCGTCAGTCCCCGGATGAACGCACGCGCCGAACAAGTCCAAAATACATTGTGATCAAATGCTGAAACAGAAATATCTGAAAGTTGCAGCCTTTAGATTAAAAATCACGCCTTTCTCCGGCATGGAATTAAACGTAGAAATTAAAACCTCAATCTGATTTGTGTTTGTAAAACTGCTCAGCAAACTCCTAAAATAATCCCAAGGCCCCCCCGCCCCCCTTCCCCGGCACAACACACGCACACACACACACAGAATTCTGAAAACTCCTGCCAAATGTCTATAAAAATATTTATACAAACTACAGGACCTTCTATAAAAGTAAAGTCAAAATAAATGAATGCCGTTTAAATCATAATTCAGTCGAAGAGATATTCAGAATAAAATATCACTTGTGTCATTAAATTTGGCGTCGGAAGCATCCCAATGCTGATTTAACATGAAAACAAAATTTGAAACAAACAAACAAACAAACACCAGTCGAAATGTCGGCCTGCGTGTTGGTTTGTTTGGGGACAAATTTTAACAACGTGCAACAACGTGCAACCAGACTCGGACGAACACTGAAACTGGAAAAATCGTTCAGTGCTCGACTGTACAAATAGACTAGAACTAGAAATCATCCAGACAAGCCAGACATCAAAACAAACGTGAAGAAAATGGGTAAATAAACTAATATCTACCGCTGATGATCGGGGGAGTCAACGCGTACAAAGATGCGCATTAATGCTGTGACGTGTCAGTGGAATATTCTGACCAGATCGGGGCCTTTGAAAACATTTGAGGTGTAAAATTATTTGTTACCTGTGTGTATTTTGCTTCAGGTTCTAAATGCGGTTTATCCACGCCACTGACTAGTGGAGAGCTGGCTGGTGGGAAATTAGTCCTGTTTATAGCGCTCCATTCTTCTAGTTTGGCGCTGGAAAAGGATGGACTGTCACTAACTGGGGGGGCAGAAGAGAAGAGAAGAGAGGAGAGGAGAGTCAGAGCGAAGGTCTGGACAGGAGACGCGTCCATCAGGTCACAACGATCCTCAGTGTTTGTTTTATTTTCAGTACAACTCAAAGAACCCACGAGGAGTCTGCACGGACTTTTTTTTTTTTTAATCATTCACCTTTTTGGCGTCAAGAATTTTTTCACTTTCATCAATAACTTTTTTTTTTTTTTTTGCTGATGTACGAAAAACATTTTGTTGCACTTTTACTATAAAAGGATACTACCTGGGGGGTTTAGAATCTAAGCAGAAGTCAAGTGATCCTGATCCGAACTCCAACCAAAAACCAAAACAAGTTGTTGACAATCAGCTGATCACACAATTTTAAACCAAACGTCATCCTGGTGTGGACCAGTTTACTTTGACCCTGTTTCAAATATTACAACCGAGGGGGCAAATTTAATTTAATCTGAAAAAGGACACATGGAAATTCTTCAGGTCTCTACACACATATTACCACTCACTGTCCCACTCAGACTTTTAGATATTTACCAGCAGTCAAACTGTGGAATTATCGGTTTAAATAGATTTTGTCTTTTACATTTTTCTCCATTACAAATGCTTATGAAACGAACGACTTGCATCCCTGCTGAGCATCAGCTGCCAACCAGTCAGTAACTATCTTGTTCTATCTTGTCTCCATGGAGGTCGATGGCGGTGGAGGACTCTTCGCAGGGGGACTGACAGCTTTCCCCTCCTGACACTGGAAAACGAGCTCTCCCAAAATCCATCTCACGACGCCGAGGCGGCCATTAACACTGATTTATGCCGGATCCCGTTTCACTGTTTCCAAAACAGTTGTGGCCTTGTTAGTACAAGCCAAAGCTGCCGGGGCCGCGCAGCGCGTCACCTGAGTGGCAAAACACGCAGCAGAAAATAAAGGTGAGCTGATTTTTTTTTTTTTTTTAGAAACGGCGCTGGCAAGCATTCACGCACACCTCATTTTGATGCACAACTCACCACCTTTTCCCTCCAATATTCCACATCCGCCTCTTAATTCTAACTGCGAGCGTCTGTTTCTGAACTAACGAATCAGTGATCAGCAGGTCGGAACCGGCCTCTGCGCTCTCTAGAGGCGCTGACGACGCTCCACTACTTCTGGAGGCCTATAAAAGACAGGACAAAACACCCCCCCCCCCTCAGACACACACACACACACACACACACACACACACACACACTAAGTTGTGCAGCAGTCACCTCCAAGCCCCTCCATGCAGCCATGCTTACTTTGTTGCTCTGTAATGGACCGTATCCCCAGAATGTCTGTGACCGAGTGCGACGAGGGCCATATCCTGTGCATGGCCATGTGTCCGGGGAGGGTGGGCATGCCGGGGGGAGTGGGCACTTTGGACGTCTGGTAGGAGTATAAGTGGTTGTAGGGTAGAGTGGCTGGTGGCGGTGGATGAGGCGCCGGCTTCCCCGACTCGTACTGGCTCTGCTGCGACAGATTCCCGATCTTGTTGCGCAGGATCCGGCTGATGGAGCTGACGGACGGCAGGTTGAACTTGTCACACACGCCGTCGGCGAGTAGCCTGTCCCGGATCTCCCAGGCAAAAATCCCCGGGTCCCTCTGCTTGTATGTCCGTATGTGTTTGACCACGGTGGGCGTTGTGACGCGCGGCTTGCTGCCCCCGATGGCCCCCGGGAGGATGGAGCCAGTCTCGTTGTAACGGGCCAGGATCTTGCTGACGCACCCGTGGGAGACCCGCAGCTGCCTGCTGATGTCACAGGGTCGAATCCCGAGCTGAGCCAGCTCCACGATCCTGAGCCGGATGGCGTTGGGGAGCGGTCTGCCGTTCACGAACACACCGCCGAGTTGGTTCACCTCACCGAAGGCTGGTTCTGGGGCCACAAACACACACAGGGGCCGAAAGCGTGAGTCAGCGAGAAGGTGAGCAAGCGGAGGCCCAACGCATCTGCTGAAACCCGGGTACGAGCTCCCCTCATCCTCCATGATGCTCACAACAAACACGCAGGCTCTCATGCGTAAAACTGTTTTTATTCTTGTCATTCGAGTTTTTCTCGGACACAAATCGACCGTGTGTGTTGAATAATTGCTGTGACAAACATCTCAAAGCACGGAAGCATCTTTGTTGTGTTTCAGGTGACTCTTATCAGACGTTTCATCCCTTCAAAAACAGGCCCGAACGTCTCGCTTTTCGCTGGTGTTCGGGGAGGAAGTACCACCCAGAACCGACGCGCTTGCTGTCGTGCGCGCAGGCCAAAATCCCACACCGACATCCAGCGGTCATCGCACACACACACACACCCCGGCTGACACATTTAACCGTGTTCCAAACCGGATAAACTAACAAACAAATCGAATCCAACGCACGCCGACGGGATCTCGCTCTTGTCCCACACTCCGCCGCATCAAAGACGAGAAAAGAAAAAACAAAAAAAAAACGGTTCAACTCTGAACTCACCCATCGTGTTCAAGCCACAAATGACGAATACGGTGTCCGGTCTGTGCCTCCTGCGTGGATCCGACCCCGCGTCCAGCGTGTCCCCTGTCTCAGACCGCCTCGGAGGATAAGGAACAAGACGAACCCAATTGTCGATGTGTTTCCTGGCGGCGCCGGAGACAGACTTACATTTCAATCTGCTGCAACGGGAGGCTGGACTCCACGCGCTCCTCGGCCGCTCATTGGCTCCGCGCGCTCCGGCGGACC
>CAAKHB010003377.1:85732-96744 GCA_901007665.1 Aeoliscus strigatus
ACCCCCCCCCCCACACACACACACACACACACACACACACACACACATCCACACACCTACCACCATTGGGCGAACACACTCCAGCCATTCAGGTAGTGAGGCAGCAGAGCCTTTATAAGCGCGCAGCCGCTTGTTTGCGTCTCCTGGAGGCTCGTTTGCGTCACCACTGGGCTCCGAGCTGCTGCTGTCTGGACCGTGTCTAAAGTGGATACACACTTGTTCAGAGCACACCGGACTGCACGGACCCCGATGGCTGTTCCCACCAAGTTCAGTTTTTCCGTCAGGAGCATCCTGGATTTGCCTGAGCAGGATGCGGAGGCAGCGCCGCGGTCCTCGGTTTACCCCTCGTGGATGGAGTGCGACAGGAGCCCCTGCATCTGTGAGTGAAGACGGACGGACGGACAGACAGACAGCTGGTCTATTTATCTCATGTTAGGATAGCGTGTGTTTTATTTAGTACTATCTGTATGTCAGTTTATTTAATGGTAGATCAACCACACCTGTCTCTATCCAAGAACACGCACATATGTGAACGTTGATGAATGTTTTGTCTAGAAACCACATGTGATTCATCAGCATTTAAGAAAAATAGAAGTAAATAAGACAAAGTCTTGTAATCATGAAATGTGTCAAGTCTCTGTCGGTGCCCCCCCTGGAGGGTTAATGCCCTTGTTGCCTCTAAAACCAGGTTGTGATATATTTTTTTTTGTGCTCGACAGCCTCGGATGAGGGCAGTCTCGAAGCCTCCCCGGACTCAACCAAGCCTGATGACTCGTCTGTGGACTCGGAGCCCGAGAAGAGCAAGAAGAACAAGAAGCGCAGAGTTCTGTTCTCCAAAGCTCAGACCCTGGAGCTGGAGAGGCGCTTCCGCCAGCAGCGCTACCTGTCCGGCCCGGAGCGGGAGCAGCTGGCCCGGATCCTCAGCCTGACCCCCACCCAGGTGAAGATCTGGTTCCAGAACCACCGCTACAAGATGAAGAGAGGCCGTGCGGAAGGAGCTCTGCAGGACGTGGACGCACCTCAGCCTCCACTGCTGCGCAGGGTGCTGGTTCCGATCCTGGTCCGGGATGGGAAACCTCTTCACACCTGCGTGCTGGACTCGGAGAAACCCCAGCCGGTTCCGTTCCCTGTAGCCTACCCGTCCTTCCAGCATCCCTCCCCCGTCGCCCTTCCTCCCAGGTACCAGCACTTCCACAGCCCGGCGGCCTCCAGGTTGGCCTGGACAGACTTTTGGAGCGACTCGGTCCACTTTAATTCGTTCAAATGAAGCCAACGGGACCGACTGAAATGCACAAACTCACTTAGAATTGTTTTCTGAACTTCTCTGAAAACGATTCCACCGACTTAAATATTTAGATTTTCACTCTAGGATGAATTTTGCACATTTGATTTTTGCCTGTTTCCTCTGTAAACGGATGCTGAGTGTGGATGTGTAGCGTGTAGATGAATTCTCCAACGAATAAATGTATTCGGACCTTTTTCTGATGCATAATATTTGTTTAAATAACTCCATCAAGCGTCGGTAGAGGAGGTTGATGTAGCTGCAAAGCCACTGTTAGTCCGAATGTTTGATGGGGTAAATAATATTCTATGCTCTCTTTAAGGACACTTTCTTTAAAGATTTTAACTGTATAATATTTTTTTTTTTGTGAAGGAAAGGATAAATAAAGTTTTTGTATTTTGTATGATACATTTTCCACTGCTATTCATTGTCAAGACTACAGATTTAGTGTAATCTTGGAAAACAACCCTGTTTGTAGAATAGTTTTTACTATTCTCATTAGTAGTAGTAGTAATAGTAGTATCAGTGTTATATTGCCTCTCCAGAACATAAATGTAGGCCTCCAGTGTATATAACTAGTTTGTAAAATGTATATAGCATGTCCAGAGTGGCCCTGGCCCTTTTATCATGTTAAAACGTAATTATGCAGCTAAAAGCTGTGCAAACATTGTTTTTAAAAGAAGTGAAATCAGTTCAGCATAAGAATACCCGGTAAACATCACGGCCTCTCTCTCTGTGGAACCCTGTTGTCCTCTGGGCCCATGAGCTGCTTTTCACTTTTATGCAATTCGCTTTTGTGA
This sequence comes from Aeoliscus strigatus, assembly GCA_901007665.1. Taxonomy (NCBI): domain Eukaryota; kingdom Metazoa; phylum Chordata; class Actinopteri; order Syngnathiformes; family Centriscidae; genus Aeoliscus; species Aeoliscus strigatus. Next base: position 87,815 of record CAAKHB010003377.1, read on the forward strand.
TGCTGGAGCTTTATTTCAGCTGGCTACATGTTAAACTCTCTGCAGATCTTGTGTATTGTAGTGAAAAGGATCTGATTTTTAGGCATCGAACCGGATCAATTGACGCTTGATTGTTGGTTTCATTCAGCAGTAAATATGTTATGAGATAACTGTGGAGGCGCAATCAAAGTGGGATGATGAGAATAAGACAAGGAAATTGGTTTTATGACATGTTCGAGGCATATTTCTGAGGTGAATTAGGATATTCAGAGTTAAATGCAGATTCCCCAGCTTTGCCTCCCTCATTAAAAGAGTCAGTCGTGAGAAATATGCCTCTGTCTTTAAAATCATGTCAGTATTTCATGTGTCTGGAGGGGGGTCTTCTGTTTTCACGCCCCCAATAATGTTGTTTGCTCGTCCTGTGACCCCGCAGCCCATCGTCCCTGTCACCTGGTCCTTTGTCCGCCCTGCTGGGGCCACCTTGTATCACATATGGAGGGGACTGGCCAAGCCCCTCAGCTCGCTGCATCTCCCCTTAAACACTCTTTTTGTCTGTGTCTCCCTGTGAATGGACCATTGTCCCCCATCCAAAAGGGACCTAGACAAAATCTTTAGTGTTTCAATTCCCGTGATGTTTAATCAGTCCCTGCGACAAATTTATGAGGTTTAACTGCACAATGGTGTTTTAGAGCATCTTGGGGTTTAAGGGCGACAAAGACAGGCTTTTAGAGGTTGCCATTGGTTTTTTAAGTTGGTCAGAGGAATTGTCTGAAAAGGATGGGCTTATATTAGCCAGCCCATCCTTTAGTTTTACTCACTGGCCTTCCCTGGGCCCCACTGAGACGAGTCATAAGGTCCACATAAAGCAGGCCACAGGAGGAGTTTCATTCACATTCACCACCATATTACGTTTTAATGGCTCCAAAAGCACCGACCGAAACATACTAAAACAAATTAAAACCAAAAAATTGCAACTGCAGATATATTGTCTGTGACGCCAAGATGTTCATGTTTGTACAGCATCAACGCAGCATTCGAATCTGTTGAGATTCCGTTTGATTTACTTTGCTCAGTTGTTAAAATACAGCAGTCTTGGAATAGTTAGATAGACACACAAATTTTTTAAAAAATGTGTAAACCTGTTTTAGCATGTTTACCCAGATAGTTGATTTTTGTCGAATCAACTTTCATCTATACACACTTGCTCCATTTCCTCCCACTACACATTCACTGCTGTGCTCATGATCTCCGTTGTGTGGCACAAACCGTATCATTGCCTTCAACAGTTGTTTGCTCTTCGATGTAAATTCTTGAATGAACCCAGAACTTCCTCATGGTCTCTTAGAGGAAACCGAAGCAGGGACAGAGACAACAGAGCAACAGGTGCAAAACCAGCCACCAGGTGTCATCATCCTCAATTCAGATTTCACTGAACATAAACCAGCACACAGACAACCTTGACTGCCCCCCCCCACACACACAGTAATCAATTCCCAGTGTATGTTTCCACAAAGGAATTCCGTATTATGGACCAATATATACTTCACAAACACCAACACGGCTGTTGATGTTTGTCTGGAGGGTGAAAAGCTCCTGGATCTCTCTTTCACCCAAGATGTGTTGTTGTTCTTTCTCATGAGCTGCTGAAACATCCTCCTCTGATCTTTCAATTGGAACTGTGTCTGAATACCTTGTTCCACCTTTGTTACTGCCTCTGCTGCTGTCTCATACGCTAAATGACTTAAACTCTCCAGTAAGCCTCTGGATCTTATTTGCAGACGGACGAATCAACCATTGTCGGTGTATTCACCCGTAACAGCAGCATCATAAGCAGTCAAAGGTTGTTGTTTGGTCAAAAGTATTATCAAATAATTGTTGCTAGACGGAAACAAGCATCAGTCCCACGACCCGTCGCATTCAAAGCCAGTACTCTTTTTGAGCTCACCCACTGATGGCATGAACATGCTAAAAGATTCGAGACGGTGTCGTAAATCAGTGGAAGGGCAATTATCATTTTCAAATATCCCAAACCCTAAGAATATATGTTTTAGTGACGCCATATCTGCAAAAAAAAGTGCTACAACCATTATGTACTTCAAATGGCAGTTGGAAGTATAACGTTAAAACCTTGGTACATGACTAGAAAATATAAACGGTCCTATTCAGGATGTAATTGTACATTGTAGTATTTCATTAATCCAATAACACGTGTACGTCTGTGACCTCTGTTCAGTTGTTCATTTCAGCACAGGGTGTGTTTTTACTTTCATCAGTGCTATTGTGGCCCATCTATCCACTAGATGGCAGAATAACATCATTTTGAGGATTTGTTGGCCTCCTGAGTACAAAGTGAGATCAAAGTGTGCAGTTCTTTGAATGATGGAGGCCGTTGAGCCACTAGAGGTCGCGCTTTGCACAAAAACACAACTTTTCACACTGCTGCCTGCAGGGCTCTGGCTCACCAGCTGACCAGGTAAAGAAAGATGGCTGCTTCCTCTGTCGTACAGCTGCTTGAGGATGTGGAGGGTCAGGAAAAAAAATCTCCTCTGCAAAAAGTGACATGTGTGATTTGATAATAAATATATTATACATTAATATATTATTATTATTATTATTATTATTATTATTATTATTATTATTATTATTATTATTATTATTATGCAATTAGTTTTGTTGACAGCTCTCAGCTCCTGTATTTTTTTTCCCCTGTCCTCCACCCCATTTCATGCTGGAACAAGAGCTGCTGGATGCGTGCAAGAATGCAGGAAATAAGGCAGGAGAAGGGGAAGCTCAGTTCAGCTAATACAAGAGGAGGCAATTACTGCAGTGTGACTGCAGGTCACCTGTCATGGCATCAGTCATAATCATGATAATCGGATTGAACCTATGGATGTTTCAAATGCAGGTCATTTACATGATAGTTGTCTGATGTCACATTATCTGATAACTATTTCATAATTTGTCAATTATTTTTCAATGCGATATCTGAGGAGAGCTTTAGGGTGTGCACCATTTTTATTTGATTTTTTTTTTTTACTTTTATACTGTGATTTTTCGGCTCTCTGGTTGCATACCATTCAACAATTAACAACCTGAGTCGGAAGTTTCATCATTTTTCAAATAAATCAGCCGGGATATTTGGTCTACTCAAAGTTAATTGGCCATAATAGCCGTGTGCCTGAACAGTGCAAATGTAATGATTTAGATGATTAGGAATGTCTTGCGAAATTCCCTAATTAAGGATTTACCTTGGATGCTCTTTGATTCTAATTGCCTGCGATTATATTTCCCGCGAATGCAAGTCATAATTTATTTTTATTTAGCTTCCATATATATGATAACAGTGCTCAATTAGAGCAAACAGAGGACATGGATTCTAGCAGTGACTCTGGACCAGCTCCCCTCCAGCAGACGATCCTGCTGCAGAGACGCAGGAGTCGTGAAGTGTGCAGGAGCTCCAGTCAGACAGTGACCAGGTTCACTGGCTGACTGGAGCCTACAGCCCAGCTCACCCCTGGAATTAAGAAAGAAATGAAAAAAAGGGATCATGTCTAAAATGATGTACCCCTGCAGGCCCACGTATCACTTGTAAAGCTGTTTTACTTTTGACTGTTAAACTTATTTGTATTTCTAATTTTAAATCCGTTAGAGAAAGATGATAGAAAAAAGATTATAGAAAAAATATTTATGTAATTTAAAAAGTGGTAATTAAATAAATAAAAGTAAAAAACGGAGTCAAATATTTTGGAGGTGAAATCACGGGGGAAAGATTCGTAATTAAAGAAAAACCTTAGATTTTTTTATTTACTTTTTTTTTTCCCTGGCTATCTGTTCTCATGCTTGGGTGGAGAATTTTTGGAGGGGGAAATGCTGGACATTAATGTAAGACGGGGGGGGCGGGGGGCTACCTGGCGTCGTGCTGCAGGAGAGTCCTTGACGCCGTTAACTTCACACGAGAGCCTCTTCGACTGCACATTTGTAACCGGGTCTCTCACCCGATCTGGGTTTGGAGTTGAGACGCTGCTTGCGTCCAATGGAATCAAAAGGGGAGAAACAAAACAAAAAAAAAACCCCAAAACCCCCAGTGGGAGTTAATCATTTATGCACCCACTTAGCGCGCGGTGTGTTTATTTACTTCTCGGTATCAGTTCCCCTCCCCTGCACGAGCACTGCATGTCTGAGTACGATAAGAAATAACAAACAATCCTGCAATCACCGAAGGCCTCTCGTGGCCATTAAAAGTCAGTAGTTCAGCTGAGGAGTGCTTCTCCAACTCTCCAGTCCACGTAGGCCTCCTTTCATCAAGAGGCCCTCGTAAACATCACTACAGTTAATAAAGTGTATTGTGGCCGCTGCGGTCCCAAGGTGCAGCCGTGCGCTCATCAGCCGCGGCAACAAGTCGCCAACTCCAGACGCACCACGCAGCTGCGTCGGCCGGACGAACGTCGACGACCACACGGCGCTTCTGTTGTCGCCGGAGGGAGGAGAGGAGAGCACATGTCTCCTAAGTGAAATCACGCTTCTGCAAAGGAGGAAAGAGCTGTTTTTTGTTTTTTTTGTTTTTTTTTTTCTTCTCCCTTCTCGTATTGTCGCCGATGGCCCCGCCTCTGATGGTCGCCTTAAACCTGGCACCCAGCTAAAACAAACCAAAGCCGGCAGCAGCTCCCACTCAATCCAATTAAGGCGGGCTCGAGTCGCTCTCCTACGTCCATCCACCTCGATCGACGCTGAGACAACAGGAACCAGAGGGGCTTTGGCCAACAAAAAAAAAAGGAAGGAGAGACTGCCTTGCCTTCTAATTTCTCCCTCTCCAGCCCCAGAACAATGTCGATGAGCCCTAAGCATACGACTCCTTTTTCTGTTTCCGATATCTTGAGTCCCCTTGAGGAGAGCTATAAGAAAGTAAGTATGGAGAATAACAACTTGGGGGCTCCGCTCGCTTCCTACCGGCAGCCGCAGGTCTCTCAGGCGGCGATGCAGCAGCACCACATGGGGCATAACGGGACTGTGTCTGCGGCTTACCACATGACTGCGGCAGGTGTTTCCCAGCTGTCGCACTCGGCCATGGGAGGCTACTGTAACGGAAACCTGGGCAACATGGGCGAGCTGCCGTCCTACCAGGACGGGATGAGGGGCAGCGCCACGGCCGGCGGCTGGTACGGAGCCAACCCGGATCCACGCTTCTCCACCAGTGAGTATCCTCCACCTGAACGTCACCTGGGCCGGCCATGATGGTGTCTGCTGTCTTGTAGATTGTAGATTGTAGGTTGTCTTGTAGACTGTCCTCAAAATATTGAGTTTATTTAGTTATATTAGTTATATTATACTAACATGTGTAATTTGACACTTTGATAATTGTGGAGAAACACGGGGGGGGGGGGTTATCGTGATGGAAATATTTTATTTTACGTCTTTTCCCCCCACATATATTACAAATATGTATCTAAATTAGTGTTGTTGTCACACTTTTGATTTTTAGGTTGAACACTGTTATTTCTTTCTCCACAGTCTCCCGTTTCATGGGCTCGTCGTCGGGGATGAACATGGGCAGCATGGGCAGTCTGAGCTCCCTGGCAGATGTGGGCAAAGGTATGGGCTCCCTGTCCAGCACCCCGAGGAGAAAGAGACGCGTCCTCTTCTCGCAGGCTCAAGTCTACGAGCTGGAGCGACGCTTCAAGCAGCAGAAATATCTGTCGGCGCCGGAGAGGGAGCACCTGGCCAGCATGATCCACCTCACCCCGACCCAGGTGAAAATCTGGTTCCAGAACCACCGGTACAAGATGAAGAGGCAGGCGAAGGACAAAGTGTCCCAGCAGCAGATGCAGCAGGACAGCGGCTCCTGCCAGCAGCAGCAGCAGCAGCAGCAGCAGCAGTCCCCCAGGAGGGTGGCCGTGCCGGTGCTGGTCAAGGACGGGAAGCCGTGTCAAGGCAGCGGCCACACGCCCACATCCTCCGCCCAGAACCACCACCAGCAAGGCGGCAATGTCATGATCATGACCAACAACACGTCCGGACTCGGGCAGCACCAGAGCCAGCAGGTGGGCAGCACAGGCCACTCGCCGGATCTGGCGCCGCACTCGTCCAGCCCGCCGTCCCTGCAGAGCCAGGTGGGGGGGCTGTCCCACCTGAACTCGCCCGGCGCAGAGTACGGCTCGGCCCTGCAGTGTTCAGCCCTGTTATACGGCAGGACGTGGTGACAGGACTGAAGGCGTCTTGTGTTTCGAAGGACCCAAAGCAACAGGCTCTTTGGAGACTTTGTAAATGTAGGGAAGAATTGGGCGCAGCTACTTTTCCAGTTTTTTTTTTTTTTTTTTTTGAAGGAACGGTGACTTTCATGGAGGAAAAAAATTAGACATTTTTACCAGATGCTGCGGATGTGAAAGTCTTTGGATTATATAATTTATATGTAAATTCTATTGAGACAAAACACGTGAACAGAGACTGCTGCTATTTGGTTTTGTCAACACGACGGCTCTGATTTATAATAGATTTGAATGTAACCGTAGATCTAGTCTGTATATTTCTGTAAGAGGTTTCAATTTTAGCCACCTGTTGTACAAAGTTTTTGACGCTATATTGTTGTCGTTTCACTGGTATTTGTACGTTTTATTTCTTTGTAACTTATAGACAATTGACTTAACAGTCCTATTAATAAATTATGGAAACGCGACAGTTTTTTGTCAACTATGTCATCAAATTATAAATAATTACCAAAAAGAAATATTCATAAAATTTAGCCTTGACTTTGCAAGAAAAAAAAAAATCAGGATTTTTATCTTTATACGTTTGACACATCACACACTGTTGGAGCTTATCGTTCACACAAATAGTTAACTGAACCTTTATGTGCTTTGTCCATTGTGTGTGTGTGTGTGTGTGTGTGTGTGTGTGTGTGTGCGCGCGTGTGTGTGTGCGTGTGTGTGCTTCTCCCAACATCAAACACAAATGTTGCTCGAAAGAAAAGCTTATCGATGACCAAACTGCACAGGTTTTTTTTCCCTTCACAAACATCAGCTGCTTTATCAATAATCAATCAGGGAATTGAATGGAACCGGCGAAGGACTGTTTGTGGTGTCAACAACAAACATTGTTCAAAGATCGGAGGGATTTTACGTCTCCACCTGAAGGCAGCGAAGAGAAACAGACGTACAATAACAACAACAACAACAACAATAACAATAACAATAACAATAACAATAACAATAACAATAATAATAATAATAATGATGATGATGATGATGATGATGATGATAATAATAATAATCACCAACATCATCTTAATATCAGTAGTCAGGACCTCCCAGGTCTTAACCAGTAAATAATGTAGGTAATTGTAGGTGTTTGTTTTATCTATATTTTCACCATGGTAATAAAAGCCTACACATTTTTTTAGCTGCAGCCATTTCTTGCTGACACTTCAAAAATAAGCATTTGATAATCCTTCCTCAACTCATGTTAAATGTTTTAAATGTTGTTTTTTTTTTTTTCTGCCAGTCTACAGGACAAACCTTGGACGCTCCTTCAGTTTTTACCATCTGTCATTTGTTTCGTTTTAAGTTTGCGTTTTTTCATTTAGTTTTATTCGTTGTAATCCTCAGCTTCAGCCGTCTTAAGCTGGGACTTGTACAGTCCTAAAATGTAAATAAAGTGATCTGTATGGTCTCTGGACAAGTAGATTCCTGCAGAGCAACAACGGCTTTATTTGGTCTGTTTGCACCTGATTCTTTTTTTTTTTTTTTTTTTTTTTGAGAGGTATATCAGACTTTGTGCTTTCACACCATCCAGCAGTTTTCACTTGGAGCCTTCCAGCTGTAAGAGGTGATTTTCTATGACCCACAGTCCATTTAATAACCTTGTGTGTAAGTGTGCTTTGCGCAAACCGTTCAAACGCCGTTTGATATGAAGCTATGTGCAACATTTCAAGCGCCACTTCACTCTCCACAGGGAACTTTTTACTATCAAATTTATTGTGAAATTCTTCCCCCAAAAAATACTTCCTGATTTGCAGCAGATTCAGGGGACCACCGGGCAGAAAAAAAAGAACCCTTTGGACTTTTAAGTGAAATTTTAGCAGCATCAGAAACTTTGTCCGAGGTGGTTTTGTTCCGTGGAGAAGTGAGAACGTTGGGATTACATTAACATGTCTTTGGCTCGCTGTGTGGTCTTTGTGTGCAGCTTGTAGCTGTTGAGAATGACTTGTTGGAAGCGTGTGTGCTCTCATCGCTCTCTTTTGTCGAAAACCACAGTGCAACTCTCCATGTCCTCGTGGCTTTATGCTGGGCTGGGCCCCATGAACCCCGGGCCATGAGTCCATAATCTGAAGGTAATCATATGTGAGTTAGTGAGTTTTACTCTCCCGTTTAGCCTCTGTTCTACTTCTCTTTCTGTTTTAATCATCTACAGGATACAACATGAGGCTTTCAACTACAGGGATAAACACAACAGCAACTAGTTTGTGACACGAAAAAGGAAATATTAACGAAATGAGAACAATATATTGTACTTGTATTATTTCTTTTAGCTTTCACCATTTGAGGTGGAACAAATAATACAATTTATGTACAGTACAATATAATTAATTACATTCTCAAGCTACAGCGGGTTTACAGAGGAGTCAAGGTATTTTAATAATCACGAAAATGCTGTGCTTATCTGAAGCTCGAATTGAAGACTGAGCAAATGTCATATTTGAATGATATAAAAGATATTTGTTAAATGTAAATTAATCACATGCGTATAACTACATATATAGTTATTTATACTTATATATATGTATATTTATATTACATGTGCACTGTTTCCAAGAAATGACCACACAAATTAAAGTGTGTAATGTCAACTTTAAATATCCCAAAACAAGACCATAGCCAATTCTCTCCTTTTTAAACATGTCACTGCAGGGTTTAGTATTCATGTGCATTTCAAATAGGACAATTACACCACAACTGCAA
>CAAKHB010003377.1:96764-113880 GCA_901007665.1 Aeoliscus strigatus
CCCCAACCCCCCCCCCCCCCCCCCCCCCCCCCCCTTTGGTAAATGTTATTGTCAGCTAGCAGCAAAAATCTTTAATTTTCCTGCATTTATCTGGTTCTTAGAGCCATTGTGCAAAGAGCGCAAACGAGGGTCATTTGTGAACTGAAATACTTTGCATGCAAAGCGGAGCACAATATGCTGTAATGCTTGACCTTTCAGTATAATTGTTGCAGCCATGAAATGCAGCATTCAGTGCTCAGCAAGTAGAGTCTCTCTCTCCCTCCCTCTTTCTCTCTCTCTCTCTCTCTCTCTCATACACACACATACACACACACACAACGAATTTTCTATATTTTCTGTTCAACTGGCAACTTCTCAACTGGCTGCCATTTCCACCATTTGAATAATACTGGGTAGTAGAACGCTGCAAACCAGAGGAGTTCTTATTTCCACTTCATGGACTTCATACTATTTCCTAAAAACAAATGAAAGTTCTTTCCACATTTATTTGTAGTTTTGTCAGTCAAATTATGTCTTATTTGATGATTGTAACATAACATAACTGTAAGCAAAGTATCATCTGCATAGAGGTGGATTGATATAAGACACTGACAAACATCATTGGCAGATTAAAAACAAAACAAAACATGCAGATGAAAAATGACATTGCCAAGTGTTTTTTTTTTTGTACATAAAACAGATATAAATCAAGTAGTTTGAAGAAGTTTGATGAATATTGAATATTGATGAAGATTTTTAAAATTGCAACTGATTGTTTGTTTTCTGTGACATGGCAAATAAAAGCAAGAAACGGAAGATGTTCTGAATTCAAATAGTGAACCTGAAAGGTTTTTTTTTTAATCCTAGGAAACATTCTTTAACTTCTAAAATAAAATATGAAGAGTTAGATCTCTTCCTTCCTCCAACAGTCCTTTGCCATGTATTATTCTAGTGTGTAGTTTTTTTGGTTTGTTTTGATGATCAAGGGCTGACACCCACTTATAACTGAGGATATCTCTGTGAGAGGGGATTTACTGAAAGATATTTTGGAACTATGACAAAACCTCTAACACAATTTTAATATGATTGAGGGTGAATGTATATTTCACATTAGTAACAGATATGGTCATATCTGCTCTACAAGGTCAGGCAGTGTTGGCTGCCATACTGTGTTGGACCCTTTTCAGTGGGAGCAGTTGTTTGTCCGTCTTCCTCGAACCTAATGAAGTACTTTCCTGGCTTTGTCCGACTAAGCCAGTACAAGTGCTTGTGTCGTCATTCAATTCAGTGTGTGTTGCACCTGTTTTGCATCTGTCGAGTTTGCATTTCAGACTAAGGAAAGGATTTAAGATTACTCAAGATGTAAATTTAATGCTAAAGAAAAAAAAATAGATCAAGTTTAATCAGCCTGTGAAACACATCAAGTATTAAAGTTTGTTGACTTTCAAGCAACAGACTGGACACATGTATGTTTAGTTAGTGTCCTTTCTATTAAAGGTTTGTGTCCTTTTCATTAAGTCCAACTCCATCTTTACACAAAAACTCCTGAAAAAGACATGATGTAAGGGAAAAAAATGTATCTGATATATTTTTTATTGAACAAAGTTCTGCTTCTGTGACAACGCAGCAATCCCATTGAACCGATCACATACATGAATTTCTACACTTTAATATCCTGGACTGTATCCCTGTATGAATTCCCCCTTTCATTTCATAAAAATCAACACATATAGTATAATGACCAAACCCCATTGTCTATTAGATTACTTGTTTTACAGAAAACGGTCTTCAAGCCTTTCCAAGCCCAAAGTGAATCCAACAAGTCCTCCAGGGTTATTGCTGCCTGGAACACAAACAAAATTCAACTTAATTTGTCTGTTCTGATTTCTTTCAAACACATTTTTGAAAATCATACCAGTGGAGTAATGCAAGGGTGGGTGTCCAGGTTAAGTTTTGTGAACATTTTTAAATGTAAATGTGTGTCTTTAAATCAGCTGTGTGTCGATAAAACCCATCTCATGTCATCTATAGCACTACCTTCCAGTCATCATTAGTTGCAGTTAAATGAAGCTTTTGACACTATCAGAATAAAAAAAAACAATATATGTGCATGTTTGTGTGTGCATGCAGGCTAATTAAATGACAACAGACCAAAGCTGAGTTGACATGTCTGTGTACAGTACCAGCAGTAGTCTTTTGGAAGCCAACGAGCCATCACTAACCCTGTTGACACCAAACCCTCCAGAGCGACCCATGTCCAGCTGCTTGCTCTATAGGCTGTCGTGAAAAACTTCTCTATTTGATGGGGATTCAATAGTGCGACGACATCTCTTTCAAAGGAAATGACCTCAAGTTCATTTAAATGGCTGTACACAACATAACATAACAACATAACATAACATAACATAACATAACATAACATAACATAACATAACATAACATAACATAACATAACATAACATAACATAACATAACATAACATAACATGACACAACATACAGGAAGAAGACTGTGATGGCAATGTGAAGAAAAATGTGTGGAATAGTTTTTTTTCTGAGTGTAAGGTGTGTGTGATTTTTAGGGTATACAAAGACATCACATTCAATTTTTAATTGGTGATATAAAACCAAAAACACATGAAAAAGATTTGAAATAATGGTTCTAAATGTAATTGCCCACCAACCCATTCTGCCATGTTAACGTCTCTTCGCAGAATCCAGAAAAAAATGCTTGAATGTTGCTACACAATAAGCAATCAAGATCCCAAAGCCCAGACATTTGACAGCTTAATGAGTTGACGCTGCAATCACTTTAAGAAAAGACACGGTCCATTTTTAACTGGAGCCGAGCTGAGAAAGGCCACGTCTGTCCATTTAACTCACAGCAAAGACTCACCAAACTACAGGTTCATACAAACACGGGGTGGAGGTGGATGTAAATAGGACCGGTATATTAGGACCTGTTGAGACTTGCATGTATTGTTCCTAACCAGGAGGAGGGGTGATATTTGCCCCCCTAATGAAATATGTCATTAAGAGGAATTCATGTGACACAAAAGGGGCGACAGTCAAAAATTGCCCCACTGCTGTTCGGTAATTATATAGTTTGCCCTGGCAGCGCCTTCAGGCAGGTGGCTGGTCCATCATGCAAATGGGTTGGCTGTGTCGACATAATTAGCCACTGCGAGCCGCTTAAATTAACAATTAGCTAACATGCAATTCTGTTCCGCCGTTCTCTTTTTAGGCCAGTTGTCACTGTATGTTATTCCGGTTGCTGAATTGCTCAGTAGGATATGTGATTTTTTTTTTTTTGGTCAATTTAGACGCTAAATGAACGGAAATTGACAAAAAGGCTTATATATTAATCCCCAAAGAGTATGTGCTGCAGGCAGGCACGTTTACCAGCATCTGTGGTGTCAGGCGGTTCAATACAGGGCTGTCAGGTGTTGATGGTAGAAGTTTAACAGAAAACACCAGTGTAAGTGAGAGTGAATCAGACTCACAGGCCACATGCTGTGTCTCAACCACCGCTCAGGTTCTGCTTTTCTAACCTCTCCACTGATCCCTTTGCAGCCGCTGTCCGAAACACTATTGCCTTCTGCAGTCCAATCACAGCCCACCCACTTGCTCATTATTCCCACTGCCCTCCGACATGACACGGGAACAAAGTAGACATTAAGCAACATTAAACCCAGGGATGGGAGTAATCAGGAACCCGTTATCTCTTAATGAAGGAAAACACATGCGGAGCGATACACATTGAGGATAATCAATAGAGACGCTGGAGAATGAGAAAAGGGGGGGACCAAAAAAAAGAGAAAAAGAAAAAAAAGGAAATGCAAATCAATTAGAATTGCTGTTTGCTTTGAAACCGTTCAGGCTATTTCCATTAATTACATGTTCATTCAAAGTAATTTGGCTAGGCCACACAGCAAACAACAGTTGTCCCCCCCTGTCCTTTTTAAGACAGACACTGGCTGCAGTCCAGGAACTTTTTTTATTTCATTTTTGTACTTATTTTTTATATCAGAAAAAACTTCAATTACCAGGACATTCAGAAGAAGTTATAGTAGTTTGCCTAGGGGGGGACCATTGTAAAATATGTTTATTTGAAAAATAAGAACTAAATACGATGAATTCTTCAATTCATTTTTGATTGCTGGATCACTTATAGCCAAAAGACACCCAGTTTAAAGAGATGCATATGAACATGTTACCAATAGGATCCTTATGCTGTCGTATATATCTGTTTTTTTTTTCCTTTTCACACAATCACAGTTGCTTTTACCAAAGGTCCCCTTGTTGGTTGCTATAGCATTTTCAAGCACCATTCTGCTAAATCCCCACCCCCACATGGACCTGCTCTGCACACTTATAATAAATTATCCTCAAGTGAAGAAAAAAACGAGCTGGACCGAAGCTGGACACGAGCACTTTATTGAATCACGCCTCATAAACATTTTCATTTTCGTTTGACTTGACCCCTAAAGTTTTTATACAGTCGGTCCAGTGTGTCTGGGTCATTGGTGCATATTCTAAAACCTTTCCAACCATATGGGCCTTCTGTTACACTGCTCTTATCTGCCTGCTGATGACTGATGTTATGCAATCGCTTTTGCAGCAACAGTAGACAAAGTCTGTAGGCGGCTGGATGGATCTCATGCCGAGCCCCCTCGTAGCCTGAAGTGCAAACATATGCGTCTGGAACACAGACGAGAAGAGACGTGATTTGTCTGATTAATTAAACATGCTCAACCCCCCTGAAGAAATGCCCCCTAAAAGCACACATTCACAAAGCCGTACAACCAAGTTCAGTGGCGAACAAGTGGAAATTTGAATCTGCCTCTTTATTCTATGAGCCCCCCCCGCCGCCCCCCCGCCCCATCTTTGCCAAATTGAATGCAGATTGAAAATATTATTCAGCTCTTCACTTCAGCTATTCACAGCTGACGGAATTAGCTTTGCTACTGTCATCTCCATGCAAATGTAAATAACAGCATTCCATGAGTAAGTCCTTCAAACGATGGTGTTTGAGGTAGTTTGAGATACTGCAAAAAGAAGGTCCTATAGTTAATCAAGTGTAAGATTTATTGATTCAAAAATGTTATGTTCATTGAGGAATATTATGTTTCTTTGCATGCAGTCTATTTTTGCAGTACTGACCCCACAAACCAGCTAACGAATGTACATAGCAATGGCTCCCATCAGTGCTCACATGTTTAACCCGATGCAGGACCAGTGCCTGCTGAGTTCTGGCAGGAAATCAATACAGGAGGAAATCTGTTCAATCATCTGTACATTTACCACCACAATCAACAATCAAAGCCAGGACCTGAATCTTTATTTGTGGGCCTGAACTAAACAATTTCCCCACTGTGAAAGACATGCTAAATTAGAACCCTTGGTTCCTGTTAGTAGCTCTTAATGGCTCTGATTTGTGAACTGCTAAACGACTTTATGTAAATTATCCTGAATGTAGACAGAGGCCCCCAGGTGACAGGTGCAGTCAGCTGAAGGTGGGGGCAGGGATGGTGTCAAGGCATGAAGAGGGAGGTAATATAGCAAGATGTATTTCTAGGGCTGCGGAGAGACAGATGCACACAAACAAAGGAACTCAAATGTGGACTGAACAAACCTTTTACCAGACTATTTGTCTGTAACTGACTGTTTTTGGAAACCCCTCCATTCAATGCATAATGACAGTGCTTTTATATGTTTTTTAGTATTGTTGTTAATAATAATGATAATCATTTATGAAATATACCTATTTGTCAGAGGAAACCGTCAACAAGTCCGATTCAAATGAACGCTACTCAGTGCTGCCTACACACTGATGCATCAGTGATAAAAGCCCAAAAGAAAACAAGGAAGCATTCTACAAGTACTTGTCATATTTTGCTGTCAGAGTTTTCGCCTTCGGTTTAGGAGAAATTTAAAATAGCAGGCAGTTTTATAATGTGTTGCTGCTTGCATTATGAAAGTTAAGTGCACCGACAGTGACACATTCATTAATCAGAATTACTGCTGTTGTTCAGAACTCACTGTTGTATAAAGGAAATGAATCACCAATCCATGTTTGAATAGTTTAGTTCATTGTTCATGGGGACTTGATCTGCGACACATCGACCAGACAGCGGGGGGGTGGAGGGGTGGGTCATCAAAACCAACAGATATAACGTCAGGCTACCAAGCTGACTGCTCCCACTTTTATGACATCTAGAGCCCTCCGACCATACAGGAGCATTTAATGGTTAATAGGACCACGATTGGCCTTTGCTCACATCTTGAATCTTTAAAGGTCAACAGAGATCGTCAACCAGAAATGAAAAAGACAACTTGGAGATTTATATCAGTGGCTTCACAACCTCTTTTCATAATTAACTTGTGTAATGTGTTATGTGACCGCGCAATGCACATATAAGATCGGAACATGACTTACAGGCCGTCAAGGGGGTGAAAAGGAAAAGCATTTAAATGTAGGTCAGGAATCAGACCTCTTGAATCAGTATGTGCCAAGGATTCTGCTTCGAGCTGATCAAGCCGCCACACATACTGGTGGTCTTGCATCTTTTTCTTACTGATTGGAATGCGACAGGAATGGCAGCGTGCAGTAGTGCAAGCCAGTTAATAACTCTGTGAGGATCCTTTGTACATATCATTAATGCTCTTCACAGTGAGAAGTGGCTTCAAGCCGTAACCTGTCTGTCTACCTCGTGGTTCATAGTGGAGCCCATGGCGCATTAATGCTCTACATTTTCAGTGGATTTCACTGCGTTCGGTTCCTTACGAGCAGTAAACCATGGTGATTGGCTCAGACTGGCAGTAAGTTGGTTGTGAGTGAATGGCACTGTTCAGCATTGGTTCCAAATTGAAATCTCTTAACAACCTTCGGACGTTTATTCATAAATAGAGAACTCATTTTGTTAATTTTCTACTGTAAATCATTTGTAGTTGTGAATTTCTGCTTTTTTTCTGAACCTCTTGCTGTGTGGGAACATCAATGGCAAACTATGTCAAGTATTACAGTTCCCTTCCTGGGGGAGGTGGGGGGGAGAGGGGTATCACCCTAGAGATGAATTAAACCAAAAGACTTGTCTTTAGACCCTTTCCTAAAATGATTAACCCTTCTAGAGAACATTATTGAGTTCTAAGTGGTTGTGCTTTCTCATTGCCTGTAATTGTTCTTTTTCTGTTGTTGCCTTCATCAGTCTCTCCCCTCATTATATGAAAAGAAGGGAAAATGTCTGAATAGAGCAGAGAGATTTTCCCACAGTCACTCAACACAGAAAAATACGCCATTGTGGCCAAGTTCCCATCCCAATGCCCTGCTGCACAGTCCGCCATGGTCTGAGGGACAATGTTCTTAGTGACTATTAGGGACTGAGTGACTGTTTTTTCCATCTGAAAAGCGAGTGACTGAGTGTACAGTCATGTCATGTTGAAGTCAGTTTAGTCTGCAGGTAACTATGGCTGATTGTTTCTGATTTGAAGTGAGAATCCTGACCAACAAGAGGAACAAGAATGGTGTTAGTTATTTTAGATGGTCGCTTTGCCATGGTTAGTTCGCTCATCAATAGGCATTAATCTGTGGTACCTGGTGCTTCTTTCATATGTCTGATATTCGTCAATGACAAAACAATTCACAGACGAAACAAGAAAATAGTCAGTGGATCACATATCACATGCAGTCATATGTGCAAATATGAACATTTCTGAGTGAATGAGACACCGGCTTTGTTGCTGAATGCAGGTGAAAGTGCCACAAGGTTACAATTGTTAGAAACACGTCACACATGACAACACCACCTAAATTCTTTTGAAGCATAGTTATCTGTGAGATTCGAAACATTTTTGAAGTATACTTGATGAAACTATGATGGTTGGTATTCATCTATATATGACAGCAGTAATCTCTTCTCCACTGGCACTAACGTCCATACACAGGTTTAGCAAGTCAACAATGTCCAAACATTTGAAATGAAGTCACAGTGTTGAGCGTTATTCTGTGTTTAATCGTACGTTATTATTACATTATTTAAGTTTCATAACATATTATTTGGAGTTTATATAAAACAGTGCCTTTGCGCGTCAGTGGTGTGCGTGCGCGCCCACGCTTCCACTCGTCCGCTGCGTAAGCACGCTCCCGACAGACTCCAGCCAATCCGCGGGCACTTTTTGTGTTCGCAGCAATGGCGGAGACGGAGCTGAGTGGGAATCACACCGCCCTCAACGAGTCCTGCAAAATGTCCACTTACACAGACTGTATGCGTGTGGTGCTGAAGCTGCTAGCAGACTTCGGGAAAGAGGTTGGTTCGGATAGTTTAGCCGTGAAGCTCCGGGCAGCGGTGTCTCTTAGTCCGGCTCGTCTGTTAGCTGGAGGCTAATGTTTTTAGCTTCGGGTAAACGCTATCGCAGATGCTGCCTGAACTTGGTTACAAAGCACCACTCGGCTTCCAGGTGGAGGTTTAACCAGCATCTGTCCGACGTCAAAAGCTTTCTGAGAAATGCCTCAGAGCATTAAACTCATTTCTACTCGTCCAACAATAGTTATCAGCATCACTTAGTATTATCTCACGACCGTATTTATGGTGTGGACACGAATATACAACACAGACGTAGCAAGTGCATAATATCACGAAAACAAAAGGCACATAGCTTTGAAATAACTATTAAATTGATTGGTAGATCGATACTTTTTAATCTCAAGTGAGAAATTCACATATCATGGTAATCATTATCATCAGTCCTTAAGTTGTTAGCTTGTAATAACAACATTCGTTTAAACATACAAGGATGAAATAAATAACATTTTGGCAAGTTTCTTAGTTTGAAATTCATTATACATGCATTCGTACATTGAAACTAAACATGAAAATCATCACCAAGACGATTATGATTATCATTCCATATATTGCTAAAACTTGGAATTTCTCTCTGAGATTAATAAAAGTATCTATCTATCTTTCTACACGTCTGTCAAGCCCTTTGTATCTTCTAGTTACTTCTGGGATCCTGGTGTTATTCACACTAAAATTACATATATGGCCTGTCTGATCATTTGATTTTAACACAGTAAGTAATTGTGTAATTTAAAATCTCTGTGGTACCTGCATTGTACATTAAACAAATTGAAGTGGAATAATGCAACAATTAGATTTTTTGGCACATAAGTGGTCTGTAGATCAATGCCTGGGGTCCGTTCACGAAAGCAGGTTTAGTACAAATCCGGAGTTAGTCAGTCCTGAACTGAGGGTTGAGATTGAGTTACTGATAAACTAAATTCAAACATATCAAACTTGTGAGAATAGAACTGAAAAACCAGCAATTTTCCTTTTATGTCAGGATTAACAAGCTCAGGATCTCCACGACAGCTGCTTTGTGGAACGGGCCCCTGATGTAAAATGTTTACGTTTGTTGTGCAACGTGATACATATCCATACACAGGTGAGAGGTGCACATGTATTACATCGTCCAAAATGTGCTTGTAATGGTATTATTCTTATGTTGTAAGGATAATTACACTGCAGGGTGATATTAGGGCTGTTGCCAGTTTTGCAAATAAATTATGTAAACAGGAAATAAACATAAATCTGGAAAAAAATATATGTATATATTGTATTACTCACTGCTATGTTTCTGTCCTTCTATAAATCTTTATTAATTTCATTTCATTTGTGTTAAATTTAAAGTTATTTCTTACACAATGTGTTGCCTTAAAAGGTTAAAACAGGGTCATGTAAATTTCTAATACTGTCACCACACCAGAATGATTTGAACAATGAAAAAAATAACTTCACAGGGTGTAAGCTGGCAGCAGTCACATATGTGACATTCCTTATGCACTTCAGTTCCACCAGAATCAAAGTAAAACGCAGGAGTGGGAAGCAGTACAAAATAATATGGACACACTTAACCTGAGACCAAGCTGTTTAATCGTCGATGCTTCAAGCTAATATTTTGGACTGTATAACATCCCATTCTGTTTTCTGTTATGAAGCTCAAATTAGGTGATGCTGCGTTAAGAGTGGAAGTCAACATTGATGCTGTGAGCCCTTTGTCATCTTCAGCTGCTCACGTTTACACCTGCTTGCAGCAGCACATCGGTAATTTGCAGGTAAAGTTTGCTGGGGTATTATTTTTAACACTGGATTGATAGTTCAATGTTATTGTGTGAGGATGAGGCAGTAAGGATTATTGCTTCAAATGTATTATTTGTGTTTTGTTTCATCATCCTTTCTGTTCTAATATAGTTTCCTGTTTTATTTAGATTGTTTCAGAAAGCCTCAAAATACTGGTGGATGCTCCAAATCGTACATCATCTATAAAGGACGCGACATCCGATGATGCTGTTAACACGTCTTCACTCAAAGACAAGACGAGCAACCTTTTTTGCCGCGGCCCTCCCGGCACAGAGGCTGCAGAGAACAAGATGGCTGTTGATGATGTCATGGTGCAGATCCGAGCCGGGAAGTCAGAGGTTGGTTCCTGTCAGCTGTTGATTCAGGGGCATTTCTAGAGCCCTCTTTTCACTCTGTCGAGCAAACAAATAATCATAAGTAACTGCTGCAGTGATGGAGACCTGATACGGTGGGTTCAAGCAGAGAATCAAGGGGTCCTATAGTGCTGTGGTAGGGTACACCACATCGCTGGAGGGTTTGGAGAGAGGACCAGGTCCTTGATGCTTTATGAAGTGGATGCTCATTAGTCTGAGATTGCATGGGGAGGAAGGACAAGAGGCCCCATTCTGTTGTGCATTTATTATGGTGGCCAAGCAAACAATATTCATATTCTGTCATGGGATGATGGCAAGTAATTATTTTTTGGGGTTAGCCAATGATTTGCGGTTGCATTTCATGTCGTGTGAACTGCTACACCCCGTGTGCCGCAGCTCATTAGCATAAAGTGGGTGAAAACTGTCCACGTCCTTGAGGACCATCAATAGCATATCAATCCATTGTATCCCATTATCTGTGTTCTCTCTCCTTTGTAACCACAGATTGAGCGAAGAATATCTGCATTTATGGAGCGCAAGCAGATGGAGATCAATGAAAACAATGTGCGGGAGTTTTGCAACGTGATCGACTGCAATCAGGGTGAGAATGGGAGAGAGGTTGGGGGCAGGGTGGACAAGGAGCCTGCACACAGATTGCCAATGTTTGGGAGAGAGCTGATTTCCACAGGCGAGAGGTCAGGCTGAACCGCTCCAAGAGCGTGGCTGAAGTAGCTAACACACTCGGCCTCAAAACACAACCAGCTTAGCCCAGAAAAACACCAGACACAGCCTGTGTGAGAGACCAGTAATAGAAATCAGGACAAACTCACGGTGGCTGTCACATTTTTGTGTGAATTTTACATGAACTTCCTAATTAATCTGAATTTCTCCTGTAGAAAACAGCTGTGCACGAACAGATGCAGTCTTCACTCCTTACCCAGGATTCAAAAGCCATGTGAAAGGTAGGAAAAAAACTGCTGCAAATGTAAATGTGACATTTGTGAATGTTCATTTTCTTGATAAATCAAAATTTGCAATTTAGGGTTTAATTGACACAATTATACATGAATAATAACAGAAAATGTTTTGGATCGGCTTCCTTGACTAAAACCGTGTAGGTTCTTCACCACGTGTATGTGCTGTTCTTTCATCAATCCTTTGTCCATGCAGTTACTCGAGTGGTTAATACTTATGGGCCCCAGACGCGAGGCGTTGGCCAAGGAGAGGCTGGGGAGCAGCACAGGGCTTTTACAGCCACAGACTGCGGCAATTCAGCCATAGAGGAGCGACTTAACAACATCGAGACTCATCTTAAACTCCCACAAGGTCAGAGGAGGACAAAAGGCACCAGTGGTGACTGAATGTCCTGTTGTCTCACATCATTGCAAATACTTACCTGATGCTGCAGACACAACTAATCCAATGCTGCATTGACCCACTGATCGATTGGACGCGTGAGGAGTTTCATCGCTGGGCTATATCACTGACATGATATGGACCAGCGGGGAAACACTTATGTTTCATCCTTCTGAAGGAATGACATAACACGGCAGTTACTCCAGTTAGTTGCTCCGTGGAAATGACAAACATGGCAGCCAGCTGACACATGTCCTCATTCTGCATCATTGTCGTATAATAAAGTTTCAGTCATTTCCGTTGCAGTCGTGCGGTACAAATGTCAACTGAGACCAAATATTTTTCCGGTTTTAAAAGCCAGCGGTATTTCTCATTTCAGTTACAGTGAATGCAACATGTTGAAATGTACTTCTGGAGGCATTGGATTCGTTAACACACTTACTATTAGGCCTCTTAACACCTGAAATAAATACTGTTGCATAATTCATCTTTAGCGAAGCCACCATTTACCTTGACCCTGCATATGTTGATTAAATTTCTGCTATAAAACCATGGCTTTATTCCACAGTGGGCCCAGTCCCATTGAGTGTCTACCAGAGGCTAAAGAAGCTGGAGGATCGTATCCTGGAGTTGGAGGGACTCTCACCTGAGTACTTTCAGTCCACGGTGAGTGTTTTAGCTTTGAAATAGAGACATGAATGGTACTTAAAAATGATTAGGGTTCATAAGCAGGTTTTACACTAATGGAAGTATCTCTGACTTGTCACACATTAACAACGGTCTTGGTCCCCTTGTGGGTTTAATTTTGCTTTTTTTACTTGATCTCATATGCTATATTGAATTAGCGTATTAGCAAATAATTTTGGGTGTATTTGTCCGTCAGTATAGACGTTTCGACTGCTGATTTTCAATCCTCTAACCTGTTGTGTAAGTTTTTTTTCTTTTGTAAAATGACTTCTATAAAGTTTCAATATAATGCCCTTACAGAATGACTTTGGTGGGCATTCAGGAACACCGTCATTCGTTGGGTCATCAATGTCATTTCTACATCCAGGACAATGTTGTAAATAGGTAAAGGTCTCGTGACTGAATGGAACAAATAAAATGGTGAAGGTCAACGTTCTTCCACCATCATTCAGTTCATAGCTCAGGAACAAAAGATAATGCATTGGATACACTATTAAATTACCTCAAGTCTCCACCACATAAAATCTGAACTTTGAACAGGACATTGTGAATGTGACGTGATGTCGTTGTTCAGCAAGTTCATTCTGACTGAGAGTTGTCACATCAGTGCTTCATATTTCCCTTTCGTGCCCTGAAAAGATGTAAACTACTGTACCATTGTAACTCCTTGTAAAAATATAGCCCCTAGCTGCATTTAGAAAATAGATATGTATGTGTACAGGTGTCAAAGACACCTGTACACATACTGCTAATATGTGTGATTAGCAATCAGTCACATTATACACGTAAGAAACGAGGAATGTAATACACACAGAGGCTTGCACGGCACGGGGACAAAATGGGCCGGTGAGGAATTTCGTAGACTTCATGTTCAACCAAAAGGATGTGAGCAGATACACACAGACTCTAATTTCCCATCTTGAAGGATTCTGTCCAGCATGTGTGTAGTTATCTGAGTAAGTGTGCTTGAGATGCTGCATGTCTCTTCACGCTGGTAGTTCTCAGCACAGCATGCTGCTTCTGTGAGTACGCTGCTCTCCATCTGCTTTTCACTCACTCCATGTTTGTGTGAGCCGAGCAGGAGATGTCGAGTGTCTCTGAATAAACTGATGGGGTCTTTTATATTCGAAGTACCACTTTTTTTTTTCCCTGCTGCACACAGTTGGCCCACAATATCAGGAACAATATTTTAACTCCTTAACAAACTGTACAGCAACATGGAAATAAATAAAGGATTCACAGTTAAACATTAAAGATGAAAATGTTTGACACACCATGTAACTCCCAAAGTGGAACGTCTGTATTGGCTCCATGCCCCACCCCTCCAAAAAGTTTGGTTCAAAAAGTATTTAAAACACATCAGTTCTGTAGATGTGCCACTCTTCACAGGTAAGTCTTTTTCTATTTAAAAAGAAAACAATGGCACTTATATTTTGTATTTCATAAAGGGACTTGTAGGAAATCTGTGGTATTTTAAGTGGTCGCTGTATTTTATTGCCACTCTTAGTAGTTTGGTGTAGTCCTTGAGGGACTTTGGTCAAAATGTACAGAGGAATGAATGACGGCACCAGAGTGTGCTTCTCAAAGGCTGCTCCACCTGTGAGTGTATTACTCATGAAGGTCTAATTACTTTTTTTTATAGAGCCACCTACACAAGCGCCCAAAGATGTCCCCTGCACAGGTTAGTTTTTCCTTGTGGTCTCTTGATGCCGTTCTAATTGATTCACGTGGTTGACAGTGTTCGTTGTGACTTTGTCCTTCAGGCCTGCAGTCTGACGGAGCTGGATGAAAAGATCAGTGCGGTGAAAACTGCATTGCTGAAGAAGGTAAATGAGTATGGAACAGAGTATCCTCTGTAAACACATTGAGTCCTTCACCCCAAACAAAACATTTCGGGTGAATGGGATTTATCAGATGTTATTCTTTCCATCAGAACCTCCTTTCAT
Source organism: Aeoliscus strigatus (assembly GCA_901007665.1). Taxonomy (NCBI): domain Eukaryota; kingdom Metazoa; phylum Chordata; class Actinopteri; order Syngnathiformes; family Centriscidae; genus Aeoliscus; species Aeoliscus strigatus. Next base: position 111,224 of record CAAKHB010003377.1, read on the forward strand.
GGCCATTAGACACCTTTTGTATGTCATAATAGTAATAAATGTACATTGATAGTCAAGTGAAATATGTTAACTCTGTGAATAAAGGTATTTTTCTCTCCATGAAAACTCATATTTGTAATTATTAAGTTGGTGAAGAAAATAGGTTCAACTGATGATAATTTTCTTAAATGATTCATAATTGATCATAAATGTCTTTTTACTGTTTACGTTCACTTTTTCACCTCAATACACACACACACACACACACATATATATGTATGTGTGTGTATATATATGTGTGTGTGTGTGTTTTCTTAACTATTTCAATGCACCAATAATTGGGAGCAGCACTCCCAATCATGTTGTATTGTGAGCAATTCATTACTACTATCTTGTGATTCTCCCAAACGCATACACCGTCACCATCATAGAGACTAACAAACTAGCCACCATATCTTAGAAGCTTTTTCCAGAAGTGGTTTCAAGTCATGAATCAATCATCATAATCACGTCAATGATAAACCAGTTAGCAAATTACTGCCATTCACCTGTCCTGTTGGCGATCAGCAAACCTTCACAGCCCTAGTAGACAATAGACCAATCAGAGCGTCACTGTCTGAAAGACAGGTGTTTATTTCATCAGCCATTATTAAGAACATTCTCACTCGGAGTCGCCCTGAACACCAAATATACAAACATACATATGAAACAACAAAATTTAAATACAATTAAAACAGATATTTCTGTAAACATTGAAAAAACAGCTTGTGTAAACAATGATTTTGGAATCTACCGTGGTTATAATGATTTAATTAAACACACACACACTATATACATATGTAACTGAAATGTCATATTATGCAGTGGTGTGTTGGAAACCCTCTTGAGTCGAGCCAAGTGATATTCTCCATGGTGATATAATAAATTGCCTTGGTCTTGAGGTGAATAGAATGTTTTATTCACAGATTTTCTTTATACAGTCTGTAAAAACATGCCAGAGAAACACATTTCTGAGACAATACTGTTTAAATTTGTCCTATAAACTAAAATCAATCTGCGTAACATCTTGTAATCCTCGGGAGCTGTACGCGTGCCTCTGCTGGTGTGTAATTGCGAGCGCACCTGATTTATCTGCCTGACTGCTGTGTGACGATGATCACCCCTAATAGTTGTCATCAGAACAAATGACCTGATTACTGCAACTCTGTTTGGAAAACACGCTGGAGACCCAACAAACCAGCATCAAATGGGATGCTGCTGCGGATGACACTGACATGTTTATAAAAGGCTTTCACTTAACTTAGCACGGGGCTAAAGTGACAATTATGATTAGATTGTGGTAAACCTGCTGGACCCTTTCATTACCTGGCAACTGCATTCAAGCAATATTTGATAGAGCTTTATATTTATGGGTTGTTTGCAGTGATGGAAGAATAAATGAAAGTGTCAATAACAGAGTTTATATTCACTCTATGATAAGTATAAGCCATCTCAATGCGAACATTTATTGTAGTGTAATTACGTGGGACATTTACCTGAAGTTGACGTCACATCAAATCGTTACATTATTGAGGTGAATTCACTTTGGACTTGTTAATTTGTCTGTGAAATGCAGGTACAAATGAGGGCAGTGTACATGTTTTTAATCTCCTGCAGGCTGGACTCCTGCAACGTTCCACACAGCAATCAGGCCCGATCCAGTATGCTGCTGGCAGAGTTGTGACGAACCAAAATAGCTCAGCACATAACACCAGGTCTTTTCTCACTTCATCTGCCAGCAGTTTTTGTAAGAATCAACTGCAGTTATTCTGCTACTTGACAATATATCACAAACCAGCTTTGGTCCAAAGCACCTTTTTGAGGACACTGGATTGAAATTAAATATGGCAAAACCCTCACAATGACAGAAGAAGACTGGAAGACACAGTTTTTAATTTACCTTTGATTACTTTTCTGTGTGTGTATTGTGTGCATACTGGACATGATTGACTTTTTTTCGTCGTACATTTTCTGTGTTTTAATGTCAGTTCTTCTCATTTGTTTCTGGAGAGAACCCATGCAGACACAGGGGGAGTGTGCTCTACTCTGTGCTCTACAGATAGACCCCCCGGGTAAGGAACTACAGTAAACAATGTTCAAGTTACGTCTTCAATGACAAATAAGTTTCTCACAGTAGAAATCTTATAAGTAGAAGGTACCATAAGGTAGACGTACCAAGTATTTCAGGACAATTTCACAGAAATGAAAGGTATTTGAGTAGAATACTCTTGTTAAATAAAAGGAGAGCATTGTAGGACATTTTACTGCCTTGTGACAAACTCCTGAACATCACACAACTTTCTCCCATCACATGAACTGTAAACTCTTTCCTTGTTAAACACTCTTTGTGCGCCATGTCAAGAGTTATTTCACAGTTGATTGATGGAGTGACCTGTGTACAAAAGAAGATGTCACATTGTGTTTTTTTTTTTTTTCCCAAAAGATTTTTCATTCTCAACATTACAACATACAACATTTTTTTTTCCAGTGCTCCTTCTTTCAGGTGTGCTTTGGTTGTTCGGCTCTTGCTCGTAGGCTGGAATGTTCTGGGCAACAAGGAGCCAAAATGTGCTGGGAAGGGGAGCACTTGAGTCGCAGTGGTGAGGAGGGAGAGGGTGAGGCGGGGGGGGGGGGGGGGA
>CAAKHB010003377.1:113900-124486 GCA_901007665.1 Aeoliscus strigatus
TGGGGGGGAGGGGGGGGGGGGGGGGGGGGGCAGGCATTGTTCCCAAGGGGCTTTTGTCTCAGACTCAGTCTCCTTATGAGGGTTAATGAGGACAAATTGGTCTGTGTGTAACAAATGGATTATGGAGTTGGACAAAAGCTTGTATTTTGCAGGCTACGTTTGCTGGGCCCCGCCCATCATCTGCCCATTGAGCCAAGCACGCTGACTGGCATCTGCCTGAAGTACCTCGCTCAATATCTCATTATCTTTATCCTGATTGTTTAATTGCGCGAGCAGACGATGTGCGTAACTTCCTGCAGTCGTTCCATACCCAAGTTGAAACTGCAAAAACTTGTAATCTCAGCAATGAACCGCGTGTTTGTCATGAAGCTTGAATTAAGTCAATATGTCAACATTAGTGTCAGTCGTTGGTGCTCCAAGGCTGGTTGGCCATAGTGTACCCTTTCAGGTTAACAAAGAGCCACTTCCTCATTGACTCTGTAATTCCTGCCTGTCAATCAGTCGCCCTTCAGCCTGATTTCTCCTAAAGTCCTTGGGAACCTCGATAAAAAGACACAGAGGTGTTCCTTGTCCTCTGTAGGTCCGGTTGTATTTTTTGGTGGGGTCGAAGGAGAGGATTCATATCCATTCATATCTCCCAAAGTCTTAATGGGCTCCAAACCCTCCAAAAAGAAAACTCTTTCCTGTGACTAGTCAGCTCCAGTCTTTGTTCGTCTGTGGCTCCGTGTCAAAAAAGACTGTTGCTCGTTTGTGCCCCGAACAATGAGGAACAAGGCTGAATCTCTAGCTGGGAACAAAAGACGGAAAACAGGCTTTTCACTCTGCAGAACATTAGATTCTGACACATTTTGCCATGGCAGCCCCCCCCCCCCCCTCCACCCCATCCTGAGTGCTGTGGCGCTGGTCTTTTAAAGAGACCACCTGTTGGCAACAAGCCCGTTCTTCATTACAGACAGGCCTATTATCACAGGATGAGGCGCGCCACAGGCTAACTTTTTAAAGTTAACCCTGCTGCAGTTTGTAAAGCTGAACGATTGGGAAACATAGATTACTACTGGAAAGTCTGTCTCTGCTTGTAATTTCCTATCTTGTTTTGGAATAAGGGCTTCTGTCAGCGTAAGAGGGACGTACTTCATAGGTGCCCCCCTTGTCAGTCAAATTCCTCAAACAGAAGTCCTAGAAAGGTGATAGACGTTCACAGATGTTCTGTAACTACACACCTGCACACAGATTCACATGCATTGCTCTGAGAAATCCCAAATGTCATTACTGTAAGGCTGTTAATGATGGACTCGTGTATTTTCCATTTCCATGTCTGTGGATTGTTGTTCTTTTCAAAACAGATTTAAGCAATTTCCCACCCCGGAAACAGGACAACAAGAGCATAATAATCATTTTCACAACTGTGTGTAAAAGGTGGCAATGTGAAGCAATCAAGTCATTTGAATTGGAAGTGACAAACACGAGTTTTTGCTTCACTGCGCAATTCTATCCCATCAGATTTAAAGGATTATACATCATTTACAGTTTTCTTATCTTTTAAAAAAGCAATAAAAAGCAAGTTAATCTTGGACACCAAGTTTGAGGACACAATTTGGATTGCATTGAACCACATTTTACCCAACATACGGAAGCAACAAATACTGCAAATACCTCTGTCATGCTCGTGCCATCACTGTCGGAGTACGTACTACGCAGTCAGGCTTTCATGTTCACAAACACACAGAGGAGGAGGTGCATGCACCTGTGACCCTCCCCCACCAGGCAGACAGCACAAGAGAGGATCCCCCTGCAGCCCACAGGCTTCAACAAGAGGCAGTCAGCTGCTCTCTGTGGCCCTGCTGCACGGCCCGCAGGCTTTCTAGAGTTAAATGTGCCTGTGATATTGCCAGGAGGGAGCAGCGGGAGTTGAATTCAGGCAATTACAATCAAGTCAGGGCATAGTTAGTGCGTGGGCTCTGGCAGCACCTGAGCTGGATGCTGATGAGACACTTAGCCCCAAACCCTCATCCTCTGGCCCAGAGCAACCCCTCCTCCCCCATTTCCCTCTCCCTTCGTACAGCAGCAGACCCCCTGCTGGACACTTCTCTCTCTCTCTCTCTCTCTCTCTCTCTCTCTCTCATTGCAATACCTCTGCTTTATATAGGTGGTGTGGAGTACTGCACTCAATCACCCTTCATTCATTCACACTGTACAATAATAGACTACTACTCTGATATTGTCCTCTAAGCACCTGTACATAGCACAGCGTCAAGCATTAGGTGTTCTGTCATGCCGAGGTTCTTGAGAAATCTTGAAACTTGAGTTATTCCCCCTTAAATAACAAAAATACAGCTTTGTTTAGTATAGCCGCTTTCAATGCTGCATGTAGAGGAGAGGACCAGAGACACATGATTTCATTACATCAAAATCTACCTCTATTCATTAGCAGGTGGCTTACTATAGGATAGATGCACTGGAGCAACAGGCAGAGAGAATAGGATGGGAGGTGCTCTTCTTAAATATCTATGTTCTGCAGATACGGAATCGGGCATCACAGCAGCACTCAGCTCCTTTTCCCCAATGAGATGCTCTCAGCTCTTTCTGAGGGAAAGCCTCCCAGCTCCCGCCCTCTCTCAGCCACCACTCTTTGCTGAAGTGTCATTAGGATTGTAAAGGGCAGGTTGCCATAGGCCTCAGATTGCCACAGATTCATGGTGTGGTAGATAAAACCACCATATTCTGAATGTAAAGATCTTTGTGCAGCGCCTAATGTTGGGGGCGCTTACAGCAGTCACATGTCGCCGCCACCTCTTCATGTGCAGCCTGTGCGCATGCATCTTTCATGTGTCGCTTTAGTGCGTTGCAAGATTGCTAGCTTTCCCCTGTCAATCCACGGCCATGCTTGTTAGTTGGAGCCGGACGTTGTATTTGGTGGACCCCGGATGGGAGAGGTGGACCATCTCTTTTACAATTTTTGCCATAATGGTGGTCTTTTGATTTTTATTTCCGGCTTTGCAGACTATGAGGGATTGTTTCTTTGAAATTATTCCATTTTGTCAGAGGAAAAGAAAATGGATTGCACTGATCCTGTTTTGTTCCTGGGGGAACGGCTGCAGTATTATCCTGGGTTGACACCGGTGGCGAAGAGGCAATCACAGTGGCCCTCGCTCTGACAAAAACACTCCATCTGCAAGGAGAGGAGGAAATCACACCACAATGATGCCTGACTCTTCTGCCTCACTCTGGCAGCTGGGCCCTGGGACCCGTCAACTGCTACACAACGGCTACCATACAAGCACAGGAGCACAACTCCACACATCGGCAGCTGTAACACACAAAGGCAATGCACCTGCTGTCACAAGAACAGGGTGTCTGAAAAGTTTCTGTTTGTCTGCTGCTTTCTTCTTGATACTATCAGTTGGGTATCAGGCGACGGTACCTTCACTGAGCCATTAGGAAGTACAGCGTGCAAACACACTTCAAGGCACGTAGCTAGTTAGTATTCGGCCATGTCACCTCCTTCCCTCCGTGTCCCGTACCTGGGGATCAAACGCACCTCTTTGGGAGAGGAGCCTGACCCCCTGCTATTAGCAAACAGAAGAGAGCCCAGCTGACACCACTCTTGAGATGTGCCATGCAGGCGGAGGCCTGTGATTACAGCAAAATCCTGAGGAGACAACCCTCCAGCCTGCTCCAACCCCAAACTCCATCCCCTCCCACACGCACACACAAAAACCCACCCTCGCCTCCCCGACACGTTCAGCTATCTCTGAAATAGATGTTAATCTCTCGGCCAACTGGCCGCCTCTGAGACCTTGTTAACTCACATATAGAGCCATGAATAATCAATAGGGCGCTATTCTCGTGTCCATATTTTCCGGGGTCGGTCATTTCTTCTGAGTATTACTCTGGCAGATTACAATCTGAGATTGGACTTCTGATGAAGGTGGGTGGGAATGTAGCCGTCTTTGTGTGTGTGTGTGTGTGTGTGTGGATGGAGGACCTCTGCAGAATACACTGTAGCATGCAGGGATGTGGGTCTGCCCCATGCCTTCATAGCGCCACATGAAAACCAATGAAGGCAAAGCAAGGGGGGATTCATTTGTTGGGAGAGAGGCAGTGCCTCAAGTGGGTATCCCAATCACAAATTAGCAAACCCTCATTTCAAACACTCTCATAATACTGGAGCATAGTAGTGCACAAACACACGTCCTGCCTATTCTCCGGTTCCGGCAAGATCCTAGGTCAGATTTTAGTCTCCCCGAACATCATTTTTACTCCTCTTGCTCTGTTTCTCACTCATCCGTCCCTCGTTGACACACTCCCACACATACACGAGGAAAACCTCAATTTTATCTGCAGGGGCAGAAATCAATCTCACATCTCTTTAGTTAATCCGCGATGGCTCTCTACAGATCCTGACACTAATAAGGTATTGAGCAGGTGAGGCCAGGGGCTGAGGAGGAGAACAGAGGGAGAAGAGAGGCCTGCAGTCTGGGGCCCGACTGGCGGCTGGCACGGTTCCAGTGCAATTATGGGGCTTGTGTATGGCGGAGAAGGGTGCAGGAAAGAAGCAGCCGAGATAGAGGGGAGAGAGAGGCACAGAGAAAGCAGAAAGAGGAGGTGGGGGGGGAAAAATCGATCCCATCTGTGGTATGATGGTTAATTAAAGCAGCTCTTGAGCAGCCCTAGGATGAGAGGCTTGGCTGGGCTCCTGGAGGCACAGCTCTGATTACTCACACAGAATGGATGGTTTCTTAGCAATGAAAGGAGGAGGCCAAGAGCTGCCTGGTGGGGAGCACAGACGACGTCAAGGAGGAGAGACATGTGCATGCTGCACACTTAAACATGTGCATGCACCCACGTGCAAATGGACATACATATGCGTATGCATACGCAGTCCGTTTGCACACTCGCCGACACACATGCGCGCGCACACATATGCATTAAGAGCCAGTGGGTGCAAGTGCTGACATTTTCAAATTAAACCAGGTTAAATACATCAGAAACGTAATTAAATATAATAAGGGACCATTAACCTTTAATGGATGAGCGCAGGAAGTGCATGACGATAACTAAGGTTCACGTAATTGTTAAATGCCACTAGAATTAATTGTCTGTTGGTTACAAGAATCATAGTAAAGTAAAAATGGTAAAATAGAAGCAGAAAATCCTAAGTGTAAGATCAATTATTTACTGTCAATATTCTTTCAGTCACCGTAGCTGAAAAAAGAAGAATCACATTCTGACTCCAATTTCCCCTAAATTGTCCAAGTTGCATCGTATTTTAGCATTACATTTAGATCACTCCAAAGCCCATTACACCCTCCACATTGACATTCATGCCTCTCTCACGCAGGGGGCATGGGTGACAGCACCAACACTTCGGTGTGACCCCACCCCCCCATGGTGAGATTTGGTATTGCACAACAAGGCCAGGCAGAACACAAGTAGGTGGATTGTACATTTGGTTCACAGAATGTAGGCAGGTATGTAGGAGCACGTTTGAAATCATTGTGAATCATTGTGTTGTGTTCCCTTCGTCACTGTGTGATGCAGAATTTGTAACTATAATTTATTGATTAAGAACAAAAATACTCTTCACAAGTTAATGATAATTATCTGACTCTATGAAGCAACAGTTTCTCCAAAAATGTTCACAAAACAGGGAAAGCATCAGGATTTTTTTAAATGCCCCCCACCCCACCCCACCCCACCATGCACACACACACAAAAGTTGAAGATGACATATAATCATACATTCAGATTTAGCGTGGCTATAATAAACCTCAGAATCTGAGGTGTATGAATTATGTATATGGAGATGATTTGATAGCTGCAAACTAAAAGAGGAGGATGCAAGTGGCTGATGAAGGTTTGCCATGTGCTTCCACCACCACAGCTCCCGGTGCAGACGTCTGAGGTCAGGGCCCCGTGCTAATTGGTGTCGGGCCAAATGCTTGTGAGCTAAATGAGGAAATTACACGTTGTAGGAGGAATCAGCCGCAGTTGTCAGGGAGCCTTTTTCAGCCGGGGAGACAAGCGTCTGGCTTTGTGTTTGTTGGGGAGAGGGAGGTGTGTTGGAAGGTAAACTTTACTATTCTAAAGTGTGGAAGCTCCGGTGTACTGCTCCTGGCCTATCATATTAACATCCCTTATCCGAGCACATCAAGAAGAAGACTTCATGTTTCATACTTTGAATTGGAGCTGATAAATTGTAGGACTACTTTTAGAGGGTCAGACCCAACATCTAATTTATTCCCAGCGTAGTTTTGTTATGTTTTGTTTGTTATGCTGATGAGAAATGATTATAGAAAATAATGTTGTGCAAATCATAGAAAAAAAAAAAAATTATCTTCTCAAATCGGTGTTTAAGTTTCACAAGATAACAGTAGAAGATTACAGTACTGATGGATTATAGCTGAGTTTTACTGCACAAATGTCAGGATATCTCAAAAATGACATCAGCTGCATTCACTATATTAATGCAAACAATGGCTCAGCTGATTGTGTGAGGTTTAATTCTAAACAATAGCTACCACTCGACTGTATTTCCTTATGGAGCATTTTAACATCTTATAGCTGCACTTAGCCTTCAGTTTACATCACTCATCCATCTCTCATTGTTCCTTTATGCTACAGCAGGTTGTTGTTTTCAGAAAAAAAGAAAAATAGGCATAGGAAAGAGTAGCTCAGTAAAGAGCAGTGGTGAACATTGTAAAGCGTTTAAAGACGGGGCCATATGTCTCTGAAACGTTGTTGCACGTAAACATCAGAGGTAAATTTTAAGGAAACAAGACACGAAACAAAAGCAAATACACATTTGTGTGTAAATAAGTAACTTAGCAATGAGCTAGGCTAACAGCCTGAGCTTATGTTGTTATTAACCATTTTGTGTATTAAAGTTTGTTCTCAATCCCCATAAGTCACTAAAACATCAAGACTGACAGTTTAAACTGATTCAATACCTGAATCTGAGATTCCGGACTTGATTCAATAAGTTTGTTAAGAAGTTGACCCATTTGCCCGATTGTGTGACAACACAGGCTGACGCGGCACAAATCTAAATTTGCACTAACTATTTCAGTGATGCCACATGAAATTCTATTTTAGAATTTGCTCTGCAACAGGAAATCGGGTGGGTGGTGTTTTCCCATCACCTGCAGCTCAGCCGGGCAAGCAGGGCCATGGGGATGATAAAGGTGAGCCCTGCTGAACACAAGCCATCTCTTCCCCTGACACATTCCTTCTCTGCTGTTTGTTCCACAAGTTCCACACCCACAGTAAACCACACACCCATTCAAAAATAACACATCTGGTTTGAAACTACAACTAACGATTGATTTTTTTTCCCCATTGGGGTATTGTAAACAAAGAAAGGGAGGTGTGGACACAGTGCCCCCTCTGGTTCACCCTGAAAATGATACAAAACCAAACATTGAGGCTATATAGGATCGTTTGTCTTGTTCTAGGTACGTGTGACTGGAGGTCAGTCTATAAGCTGTAATAATCATGCCACTAACTTTGTGCTCCAACATAAATACTTTTAGCCTCGTCCGTTAGATGAGGTTAAAGTACATTTATCGGTGCCTAACACATTTGCCACACATTTGCTTGTATTCATTCCAAATTCACTAAGTACAATCAGCATGATTCTCTCTGGAATCCTGTTTCTGAAATCACCTTCTTCAGTTTTCTGATGCGTGAGCTGTCGGAGAGCACGTTGTTTTTGACTTGGTTTTAACATGTCTTTGTGTGCAGGCACAGTTGCACCCATGTGTGTCATTCACGGTCCAGGCGAATTATTCACTTCTAATTGCAGCATTCCTCCACTCCCGTGGCACACCCAACAAACACACAAACACCAATGGGGACTAAATGACCAGCGTTAGATTGCCTTTCTTTTGTTCTTTCACGCATTTCTCCCTCGTGCTGGCTCTTTCTCTTTCTGAGGCAGGCTCCTTTGGCGGTGAGCCCAGGTAATCTTGTGTAAACGTCATTAACTGTTTGCTCATATCGCCCACAGAAAGTATACTGCGGCCTTTCTTTGTCTCACTATCAGTTGTTTAAAGAGGTTTGTGCTGTAATGGCGTGGTCAGCCGGAGCCAGGAGCTTTGAAGTGAAGTCTCAGCTGGAATATTAACGGCAAGGAACGCTAACCCTGGAAGACACAATATCAGCATGGAAATATCATTTTTGCCATGCATACAATTGACAAAAACAGAAATAAAGACTCACTTCCTGTTTGATTGTTGTTGTTTTTTAAGTTAAGTGTCACCCAGAGAGTTGTCACCTGATGTAATGCCTCTAGAATGCATCAAAAGAGTTCCGTTTATTTAGGATTAAGGTTCCATATAAACTGGAGACACATTATTTTCACAAACATTTCTTCACGATGAATAACCCGACACATCAGTGACTAGAGGGTTCTAGATTTACAGGTGTGACGGGGACTTGAGCGGCTGCCTGTCACACCGCTGATGGAGTTGTTTTGCGTGAGGCTGGAAGTATGATTGGACGACAAGACGGTGCGGTGCTTGGACACAAAGACAGTCAGAAATGTAGATCTGTCTTCATAAAGTGAAATTTTCTCCTCATTGATGTTACCTTTTACATCCTTTTTATGTAGGAACATCCTGCTGTTACTGTCAGAGCGAGGTCAGGGTGATTGGTTGGTCACAAAAGCTTTGAGAAATAGAGAAATAGATCAGCTCAGTACAAATCTTAAAAAACTGTCATCGTGCCAAGATCCCTCTGGCCAACCAGGTCCATGTTCCACAGAGACGTAGACACTGGCAGGGCTAGGGTGAGTAATGGCTGCGATGCATTAGGAGGAAGAGGAGGAGAGACTGCCTGAGTTGTGAGTCAACATCAGAAGCCGTCGGCTGACCCCATAGGGGATCACACTCTGATTTAAGAGCATCTCTCCAGCTCCTCTCCTCTCTGTGCAGCACTCGGGTCCCTCTGTGCGTACACCCACGTGATGCAACATAAATGTCCAAGAGGACACACACACACACACACACACACACACACACACACACACACGCTCTTGTATTATATTCTCGTCATAACCTTATTCTTAGTCCTGCTCCATCTTCTGTTTCAGGGTCGAGCAGAACAGGATCATATCAGGGTTTGTATCCAGAGAAAGAGGGAGAGAGTGATAGGAGCCCCTGCAGTGGTAAGTAAATACAGCCTAATGGCCTCTGATTAATTCTACATTGCTCTCTTCGGCCCAGTAAAAAGAGATGTAATGACCTGCAGCGCCCTCTCTTTCCCTCTTCGTCATCTCTCTCTCTCTCTCTCTCTGTCTCTGCCCGTCCCCCCCCACTCTGTCTTGCTCAATTTCTCCCTCATTTACTCAGCTTTTGATTATGAATTAAAAGGGATTGCAAATGGTATGCTGTTGGTTGGCCCCCTGATTGCCATATTTGATTAAAAAATGTCAGCGTGCATGTTTCCCAAGTCTGTCTTTTTATAGCCTCCCCTCTCGCTGTCACATTCACACATGCACAGCGAACACAATGGCTGCACGGCTCTCTGACGGTCTGCCGCAAACAGCCAACTTGCACTAATCAAACTCATTCTTCTGGCTTCCCTTGTTTTTTTTTTTTTTTCTTTTTCTCAGCCTCCATTTTTTTCTCAATTTTTGCCTTTTCAAGACTCGTCAAGAGTTTTTTCTAGCAGCTTTTAGACACAGCAACAAGGGGGAAATCACAGACAATTAAAGAGCATTGAATAGTGACAGGTAGAGCAGAGAATGAAGGCAGGAACTCGTATCAGAGGGCTGAAATCAGAGCGCACAGGGCCAGTTGCCTTTCTGAATTCATTGTAATCCTCAAGTGAAAACTTTGTGCAAACCAAAGACTTCCTGCTACGCAACTTTATGTTTCTTTCCCATTGACCGACTGACTGAGTTTGGCACACTGCTCAATAAAACTGGTGGACACCAGTCACACACACACACACACACACACACCACTCATAGACATGTGTCTGTATATCTATGAGTGGTCTTATTGCTACATGAACAGCACCTGTAGGAGCTTGAACCGTCTTTTTAATGTAGCCTCTAATAAATGACTAATTCTCCACTGGGAGCTACCACAGAGTTGTGAGTCTTTTCCTCCTTCTGCTTCAACTTCCCCACACTCAGCACCTGGAAATCTGGATGTGCGTGGGATTACCTTCCCTTCGGCTTGGTCAACGATCTCAGTTTTTAAAGGTGCAGTCCGTGTTGATAATCCACTACCAATAGCTGTAGAGGTGAGACTGACTGAGGCATCCTTCATGCCCCAACGCACTTTCCTGTCTTCCACATCAGAGGTATCACTTCTCCCACGTGGTATGAACATTTTTAGGATTTGCCACGGTGGACATGGATTGGATTAACACGCCTGCATCATGTGTAACGTTTCTCCGTTGAACTGTTTGGTTCTACCTTAAGGTTCTTCATTACTGCTTGTGTGTGTGTGTGTGCGTGTGTGCGTGCGTGTGCGTGTGTGTGTGTGTGTGTGTGTGTGTGTGTGTGTGTCTCAGGGGTGCGTTCCCATGTGTGATAATTGGCTGTGCCCATCAGCACACAGAACACAAGCCCCCTG